>CM026301.1:8273098-8389733 GCA_014851415.1 Cnaphalocrocis medinalis | reverse complement strand
GAACAAAATAGTGAAGTAGCATTGCGACAGTTTTATGCGATCGAAAAACGACTATCTCAGGATCCTGAATATACAATCAATATCGTGAACTGCCACCTGCGGTATTTCCGGACCACTACGACCTACAAACCTTCAAGAAAAGGGCATATCTTTCTCTAAAAGGCCGGCAGCGCACCTGTGAAGCCCCTGATGTTGCAGGTGTTCATGAGCGACGGTAATCGCTTAACATCAGGTGATACGTCTGCTCGCCCCCTATTCTATATAAAAAAAAAATCATGTCTGATTATATGCGGTCTGATCACATGGGCCGGGCCTATTGGGGATGGGGGGGGGGTATTTTCATACCCCGTTTGCGGGCCTCTTTTTTGTAGGCAGGGCACCGCTTGTCGTTCGCGCTGTGCGCCTGCCTACAATTGGCGCATGTCGGGACCGCGTCTCTCGGGCGCGGGCAGTCGGCCGCCAGGTGGCCGTCACCGCAGCGTACGCATCTGACCTCTCTATGGCAGTTAGCCGATGAGTGGCCAAACGCTTGGCAGCGGTGACATTGGGCCGGACCCGTGCGGCCTCTCCACGCCACGATGCGCAGTCCCGGCATGAAAAGCAGCTCGTCGACTTTATATAGTCGCTCGAGCTCGGTCTGGTTTCGATGGGACAATGTGGTATGTTACCGACCCAACAAAGTTGGTCCGAATCGTGTCCACCACCCCCCCACGGAGAATGTTGAAGCCGCTTCAACAAAAATCGGAAAAATCTTTAAATCTGACGCGCCTCCCTGCTCGCGTGGTATATGGCAGGGGATTAGAACTCGTGGTGGTAGCTGGTGGTGTTGCAAGGGACGAAGGTGCGGGGCGCCCAGCTGGCAAGTCAGACGATGGCTGGACAGGAATTGGAATGGAAGGCTTTACCAGCGGTGTATCATGAGATGACCCTTTGCAATTGTCGATGAAGGCTGGCTTGATCCGGTCGACGCTTACTACTGTGCGTTTGCCCTTGATATCCAAGGTCATCGTCTTTCCATCGCTGGCACGATTAATAACTTGGTATGGACCCATATAGGGTGGTTGTAATGGGCGTCGAACGGTGTCATCTCGAAGAAATACATGAGTGGCTGATGCGAGATCCTTGAAGTTGAAAGACGATGGCTGGGAATGACGAGAGGCAGGGGTAGGTCGCACTAATGACATTTTCTGTCGAAGCTGGACAACGAGATCCGCCGGGTTGCCCAAACTATCTTGTTCGGTTCCTGGGATAAATAACTCGCCGGGCAGATGAAGGGGTTCGCCGTAGACCATCTCGGCAGCGGTGGCTTTTAAATCTTCCTTAAAAGAAGACCGCATACTGTCACGTTGTCCTCAGTGGAAGGAGTTGCCCGTTGAGGACAAGGTGGCAAAATAAATAAATATAAATTATTGGGGAGATAAATATAAAAGATCTTTTTATTACTTTAAATGTATTTATTTGAGAAAGACTTAATACGAACTTGATCCTTCCGATTTAAAAAGAAAACTAGCTCAACGGCATGGGCCGTATAACAAGGTTCTTAACTTAATATATGGCACTTCTCTTGGTTAACGACAACGAGTAAAAATACTCTTAAATACTATAAATATCACCAAACGTTTTATTAATTAAGATTTTTGTGATGGAGTAAGAACGGAGACACTACTGTATATCGGAACACACCAACCTGGATCTGAAGAAACCTTACGGGCACAATCCTTACAGCAGCAGCTTGTGCAAGGGGCAGGCTTGCAGTCAGGCAGCTCAGTAAAGGCCTCTTCAATCTCGTATGCTCAAAGCTTGTGCGTTATCTCTTCTTGCAAGCGTACAAATTTCAAAGTTCAGTTCCAATTTAATTGAATCTGTCCTAATGTTTAATTTCCCAAAGCTGGAAGATAGAAAATGCGACAGGTTAGACAACATTCCATGTGCTTAATAGGTACTGCAAGACAAGGGTGACGATTACGTAACACAACGTGGTCAATGTGAAATGTAAATAGCGATCTGGCGTTCTTTCGACACTTCAACTTACCAGGATCTGCAGTACGAACGTTTGTGATACGTTGGAAGATCGCTGCACCCTCCACAAACCCGTGTATTCGCAAAACTATGCGACGAAGATAAATTTTCAAAGCTAGAACAAAATTCACGGTAAGCACTAGGAATCTCTAGTCAAATAACATTGCGAATCAAACTGCACGAAATACTCACTTAATTTCAGTGTCTCCAAAACAATCAATGTAATTATCAATTTCCAAAATTAACCCTTAATTCGACAAGATTTTTTTTTACTTAAATTTGTTAATTAGTGACTAGATTTTGGTTTTAGCTTGTCAAGGATCCTGGGAAAAATATCTGAAAAAATCTACCTATTTCAGTTACCCTGAAAACCTATGTCCATTATACTGGACGTTGCCAAGTTTATAAGAATTAGATGAACTCCAACTATGTGCAGCATACTTCCCGTTGTCGAAAGGATAGAATATAAGAAACAAAGGATTCCGTAGGATAATATTTTTTTTTTTAGATAATTTGTCTCACAATTATATTACCAAAGTTGCTCTAGGAACTATAAAGTAGAAAAAACACGTCTTGACATTATTTTATATAAAATCTTCATAAAAATCGACATTTAGCTTATTCAAAAATATGAGACTATAATGAATTCTTAAGTATATTATACATAGTGGTCCAAAAAATCATCAGCATCATTTCAGCCAAGAGACGTAATAGTTCTCCTGACAGATCGGTCCCGTCGGTCCGGTTGAGGGGGCCTGCCACGGCTACGACTTTCCTAATATTCAATGTTCTCTGTGGCTACGACTTCCTGAAGCGGCCTCCACTCAAGGATCTTTCCGCCCCAAAGCCATCTATTCTCCTCCCAATGTGGCCTGCCCGTTGCCACTTGAGCCACGCAACTCTTTAGGCTATGTCTGCGACCTTAGATCTCCTGCAGGGCTCATAATTTCTGACACGCAAGGAGATTTCAAGCATGGCCCCCTTCATTGCCCTCTGAGTGACTGGAGCCTTCATAAGTAGCCGGAGTGGCACTTCGCCCTGCAAGCGGATTTGTGGAAAATTCTGTAGGAACTCTTGCCCTAGACGCTCTTATTGCATTCCAGCGACGTGGACGCGCCCGGTGAGGGCTTTATCGGAGTGTAGTAGGAGCTGCCCGAGGGTTTTTTTTAGCTCCGGACGTTTGTAAAGTAAAGGCCGTGCTGGTGTGCCTCACTGTCCATGAGTGGGACGCAGCACTAGGGTGCGTCTTATGAGCCCGTGTCCCGCTCCAAAGCCCCGGGATAAGCCAGGAACAGCCCCAAGTGTTTTAGATTGAGAGGCCTATTGACCGGCTCAGATAACGTCCTCAGTCCTGGAGTGCCCAACCGGCGCCGGCTGGGAGACCGACGGGTTAGAATTTCTCTTAGGAAGACAATTACACGTTAGGAAGACAACTCTTCAGATACTTGCACAACAATTTCTTCCTTATTCTCAGGTTCAGTACATCAGACCCATTATCTATTAGCAAAAGGAGCCTTTTTAGGCAACATTAATGCTACTAAGCGCTGTTCTCTGAACTCGAAGCTCTAAAATATTAATTTAAGCTTACATTAATTATTATTTTATGTGCGGATCCCTAAAATTACTCGATTATCCGATTCACTGTTACTTTGGCAAGGGGAAGAATACTGGACATAGTATTGAGTAGTGTGTTTACTAGTTATTCGGCAACGGGAAGTATACTGGACATGCAAGTTGTAGACATCGTAAAAACTAAACAAAACTTAGTAAGACAATCAAAATATTATACATAGCTTTTCGGATATGTAATCTTTTGTTTTTAATAATAATACAAGAAAATAAGTTGTGAAACAATGAATAAAATGCAAATTACCGAGAGCCCGCGTAGCTCGTCCTTCCCTCCTGTTGTCTCGCTGGTGATAATTCGTGTACCATCAATGTAAATGCATTGCCAATTTTTCACAGTGTAGGTGGATACTTAGGGGTTAATTTACACACCTAATGTTTTAGATTCATGGTCAAATTTATTGTGTATTTATTTTTTCGTTCAATGGGAAGTATACTGGACGTCGTCGAATTAAGGGTTAAACGAAATGAAATCGATCTCGTTATCTCTCAGATCACAAAATGACATCTGAGAGTGGCCATCAGGCTAAGAACAAATTCTACCAAGACGTTCCTTTACTCAAGACATTTCTACCAAAGACAAATTTTGAAAAGAGAAAAAATATTATTTGTTGAACTAAAGTGTTTCTTTTACTTTTTAAAATTTATAATTTATTAAAGATAATACTACTAAACTGTAAACCTTAAAGAATTTAAAAGCTATCATGATATCCTTGAAGATTCTCCTTGGAAGAAATGTCCCGAGTTCCGAGCATAAAACTACCATTTGGTAGTTTTATCCCAACCAATGACAACATCGTGGATAAATCTAATTTGTCAATACAAATCCCTGTCGCTGATTGGTCGAAATAAACAATCGACCACACGCGGAAAACTTTGGTGATTTTTCCCAAAATTGACAGCGGCTTGACCAATTATGTAAGGAGTCTTTTCCAAAGACTGAAAAATTAAAAACCACTTAAGCACAAAAGTAACTCTTAAGTCGCTAAAACAAAACTTATTTTTGCATGACAAAATCCACCAATGGGAATGCAATAAACAACAATCTCTTCCTTGACTTTTTAATTTCAAGGCGGGAAATTCAAAATGCGAAAAAATTCACGTTCCGTTTTACGGAAAAACTACAACGTTACAATACCCCCTTTCCCAAAAAAAGGACGCTGCCCTCAGCGTCTTGAAAGTAGAAAAAAAAAATGAAAGGAAATATGCAACAGAAAAAAACTCTCTTAAAACAGCTATGCATAACAAATCTATCCCTGGTATCAAGCTTTTTCTTTTTATTTACACTCATTCTAACTCTCAAGCTTCATCTTTCATACTTCTCTTACGTAGTAGGTACCCAATTCTTTCATATCCCCTTTCATTCATCTTGCACACATACTAGTAGTCTAACAGCTGAATTATTCTGTAAACCACAACTGAAACAGCTTTTTGTGTAACGTATACAAAATTATTCGATACACTAAAGAAAACATTAATTAAGCTTTAAGATCTTTAATATGCCAAGAACCTATGGGATGATTGTCCACAACACGCTCAAGCTCATAAACTAAAGGAGACAAAACTTTCTTTACCCTACACTTCTCAAATTTAGGCGCTAACTTAGCCATTTTAAATTTCTCCGCATCACTATGAACAAAAGTGCGCTTCCAAACAACATCACCAACTGAAAATTTGGCCGGTCTTCTTCTTAGATTGTAATGAGTCGAGTTCTCAGCGTGTGCCCTCAACAGTTTCTCTCTAACAGTCTCAAAAACGCTTTGTAAGACATGGAATTCCCCTGCGTACTCATCTCTGGGTATACCTGCTATGTATTCTTTATCAGGGTCCTTATAAAAGGAACCACTGATAACAGGCTCCCTAGCATGTACGAGGAAAAATGGTGAAAACCCTGTAGACTCGTTGACAGCACTGTTAATGGCAAACTGAATTTTTAAAAGGTGCTCGTCCCAAGAACGATGATTATCTTCAACGTAAGAAGCGACGGCAGTCATGATGGTTTTATTGTAGCGCTCTACTAAATTAACCTGGGGCGTGTAGCGAGGTGTAAAATGTTAAGAAACCTCCCCGCGCGCCCCGTTCCGAACGGCTGTGTTTCAAGCTAGCTCCGTTTAAAAAAATATTTATAAATAGTAACAATATCGTTTTGGGGTTGAATCTCATATCAATACAACGAATATCCAGTCAAGCATCTAATGAAAAACGAAATTAGCACCTAGAACTTACCAGTGAAGTGATACTAGTGAAAAGATATCTGCAGAAATCTGTTGTTGTGATTGTGTTTACCGGTGTGTTCAAAATGTAAACCGCTAATTACCTATGCGGTGAGCCAACTGACGACAAGAAACGAGTACTGGCGAGCGTTACCGACACCGTTCTGTGCCAACTGATACATGTAACGGATGTTTTTGGACGCTTCACTTAAGGTCTTGACAGCCTAATGCCAATTGATGCACTGCGTATACGCAAGGTCGGCGGTACAAACCCCGTCTAGACCGTGACTTGTTTTATTTTTTACTTTTTAATTGTAAAAATTATATGAATAAATATTTATATTAACACTAAAACAACAGCATGCAAAATAATATAACTTATCGACAACCTAGAATCCGCTCACTATCTCTTGATGAAAGTTCAGAATGTGTACAGGACGACACTTCTCTCTTCGACACATAGAGCTAAGTGAAACAATAAAAAGACTCAATAATGAATTGCAAAGTGCTCACACGGAAATAGAACATCTGAACGAAGAAAACATACGACTAAAAACAGATTTAGGAGAAAGTTACAAAGTAATTGAAATGTATAAAAAGGTACAATACTTGGACGCAAAAATTACAACACCAAAATCAACCCGCAAGCACCGTACTCAAACCAAATTAGAATCAATAGGACACAGCCACAGTCAACCGGCGTCAAGTAGAAAAGACCCAATCTTGAATTATTGTTCAAGAAAGTGGAACTTTAACGGAATTAATCAACCTTCAACCGCTGGATACTAATACGATGCAGGATGCTACATCACATTTGAGTCAAACTAGTTTAACGGAAGAAAAAGTTTATAAAAGTATACAGGATACAGCTGTCTCTGAACCACATCAATCTTCTGAAGATAAAGCACAAATCGCTCCTGAAAAAAAGGTAGTTATTCTGGCTGATCAACAAGGACGAAAGGTTCGAAGAATCCTATAATCACTAACCGGGTCAGAATTTGAGGTAACCTGTGTTTGGAAAGCGGGAGCGGAAATTGCTGACATACTTAACCCTGCCATTGAAGAAACTAAGAAACTGACAAAAAATTACTATGTCATAGTTATAGTGTCACGTTGTCCTCAGTGGAAGGAGTTGCCCGTTGAGGACAAGGTGGCAAAATAAATAAATATAAATTATGGGGGATAAATATAAAAGATTTTTTTACTTTATAGGTATTTATTTGAGAATAAGTCTTTCTCTAAGAACTATAAGAACGTGATCCTTCCAAAACGAAAACTAGCTCAACGGCATGGGCCGTATAAAAAATTTGGTTCTAACTTAATCTATGGCACTTCCTTTGGTTAACACTGTATACTGATTCTATAAGCGACTAAAAATACTCTTAATACCATAAATATCACCAAACGTTTTTAGATTCAAAGATTTTTGTGATGGAGTAATAACGGAGACACTACTGTATATCGGAACACACCAACCTGGATCTGAAGAAACTTTACGGGCACAATCCTTACAGCAGCAGCTTGTGCAAGGGGCAGGCTTGCAGTCAGGCAGCTCAGTAAAGGCCTCTTCAATCTCGTAAGCTCAAAGCTTGTGCGTTATCTCTTCTTGCAAGCGTACAAATTGCAAAGTTCAGTTTCAATTTAATTGAATCTGTCCAAATGTTCAATTCCCAAAGCTGGAAGATAGAAAATGCGACAGGTTAGACAACATTCCATGTGCTTAATAGTTACTGCAAGACAAAGGTGACGATTACGTAACACAACGTGGTCAATGTGAAATGTAAATAGCGATCTGGCGTTCTTTCGACACTTCAACTTACCAGGATCTGCAGTACGAACGTTTGTGATACGTTTGAAGATCGCTGCACCCTCCACAAACCCGTATATTCGCAAAACTATGCGACGAAGATAAATTTTCAAAGCTAGAACAAAATTCACGGTAAGCACGAGGAATCTCTAGTCAAATAACATTGCGAATCAAACTGCACGAAATACTCACTTAATTTCAGTGTCTCCGAAACAATCAATGTAATTTCAAAAAAAATAAAAACAAAAAATAAACGAAATAAAATCGATCTCGTTTTCTCCCAGATCACAAAATGACATCTGAGAGTGGCCATCAGGCTAAGAACAAATTCTACCAAGACGTTCCTTTACTCAAGACATTTCTACCAAAGACAAATTTTGAAAAGAGAAAAAATATTATTTGTTGAACTAAAGTGTTTCTTTTACTTTTTAAAATTTATAATTTATTAAAGATAATACTACTAAACTGTAAACCTTAAAGAATTTAAAAGCTATCATGATATCCTTGAAGATTCTCCTTGGAAGAAATGTCCCGAGTTCCGAGCATAAAACTACCATTTGGTAGTTTTATCCCAACCAATGACAACATCGTGGATAAATCTAATTTGTCAATACAAATCCCTGTCGCTGATTGGTCGAAATAAACAATCGACCACACGCGGAAAACTTTGGTGATTTTTCCCAAAATTGACAGCGGCTTGACCAATTATGTAAGGAGTCTTTTCCAAAGACTGAAAAATTAAAAACCACTTAAGCACAAAAGTAACTCTTAAGTCGCTAAAACAAAACTTATTTTTGCATGACAAAATCCACCAATGGGAATGCAATAAACAACAATCTCTTCCTTGACTTTTTAATTTCAAGGCGGGAAATTCAAAATGCGAAAAAATTCACGTTCCGTTTTACGGAAAAACTACAACGTTACAATACCCCCTTTCCCAAAAAAAGGACGCTGCCCTCAGCGTCTTGAAAGTAGAAAAAAAAATGAAAGGAAATATGCAACAGAAAAAAACTCTCTTAAAACAGCTATGCATAACAAATCTATCCCTGGTATCAAGCTTTTTCTTTTTATTTACACTCATTCTAACTCTCAAGCTTCATCTTTCATACTTCTCTTACGTAGTAGGTACCCAATTCTTTCATATCCCCTTTCATTCATCTTGCACACATACTAGTAGTCTAACAGCTGAATTATTCTGTAAACCACAACTGAAACAGCTTTTTGTGTAACGTATACAAAATTATTCGATACACTAAAGAAAACATTAATTAAGCTTTAAGATCTTTAATATGCCAAGAACCTATGGGATGATTGTCCACAACACGCTCAAGCTCATAAACTAAAGGAGACAAAACTTTCTTTACCCTACACTTCTCAAATTTAGGCGCTAACTTAGCCATTTTAAATTTCTCCGCATCACTATGAACAAAAGTGCGCTTCCAAACAACATCACCAACTGAAAATTTGGCCGGTCTTCTTCTTAGATTGTAATGAGTCGAGTTCTCAGCGTGTGCCCTCAACAGTTTCTCTCTAACAGTCTCAAAAACGCTTTGTAAGACATGGAATTCCCCTGCGTACTCATCTCTGGGTATACCTGCTATGTATTCTTTATCAGGGTCCTTATAAAAGGAACCACTGATAACAGGCTCCCTAGCATGTACGAGGAAAAATGGTGAAAACCCTGTAGACTCGTTGACAGCACTGTTAATGGCAAACTGAATTTTTAAAAGGTGCTCGTCCCAAGAACGATGATTATCTTCAACGTAAGAAGCGACGGCAGTCATGATGGTTTTATTGTAGCGCTCTACTAAATTAACCTGGGGTGTGTAGCGAGGTGTAAAATGTAAATTCGGTATTTTGTAACGCGACAGCAAGTTACGAAATTCGGATCCTGTGAATTGCACTCCGTTATCTGCAATTACAGTTTCCGGTACACCATGTGCCAAAATAACGCGTTGTTCAAAATGTTTTACTACCTCAGCACTAGTAGCACGTCTCATGGGAAATATTAAAGTGAATTTTGAAAAGCAACAAGTGACTACCAAAATATAAACAAATCCAGAACGAGAGCGGGGTAATGGTCCAACGATGTCTACAGATAATACTTGGAAAGGCCTCTGACAAACCTTAGGTTGACCCATCAAACCGGGAGTTGCCTTTTGTGACGGTTTATATGCGGCACAAGTATCACAATTTTTAATAAAGTCAACTACGTCTTTATGCATTCCAGGCCAAAAATATTGTAGACAAAGTCTTCTATGCGTTTTAAAAACACCTAAATGTGCCGCTGTTGGATCACAATGATTCTCGCGTATTACATTTTCTCGCTGGTCTTTTCTTACTACTTGTTTCCAGTCAAACTCACTCAACAGATTGTATTTGCTTTTCGAAAATCTATACAAAACGTTGTTTTTGATGCAAAAATTTGGAAAATTCAAAGGGTGTTTCTTACATCCATCCAAAATCTTGTCATACCATTCATCCTGAATAGAACCGTCAGTAACATTCACCTGGTCTACTCTTAAAAGTCTGGATAACGCATCAGGTACGACATTGTCAGTTCCCTTTCTGTGCTCAATTTCAAAATTAAATTGTGACAGTCGACAGAACCAACGCGCGAGTCTTCCCGAAGGGTTTTCTAATTTTGTAAACCATTTTAAAGATGAATGATCTGTTACTACTTTAAAAGGTCGTGATCCAAGATAAGGTTCGAACTTCTCCACAGCAAACAAAACAGCTAAAGCTTCCCGTTCAGTGGCACTATAATTACGTTCCGCTTTATTTAAAGAACGGCTAACAAACGCAATTGGATGATCATGTCCATCGATATTTTGTGATAGCATTCCACCTAAACCAAATGATGAAGCATCACAATGCACTGTAAATGGTTTGTCAAAATCTGGCACAGCCAAAGCTGGTGCTGTGACTAAAGCGTTTTTCAATGCTAAAAAAGCTTGTTCTGCATTTTCTGACCAAGAGAAGCTAGGGGCGTTTTTCCCTGTACAAGTCAACTTGTTTAGTGGTGCTGCTATAGTTGAGAAATCTCTTATAAACCGCCTATACCAGGAGCATGTTCCTAAGAACATCTTCACCTCTTTAGCTGAAGTTGGTGTGGGAAAATTTAAAATAGCAGATACCTTCTCTGGGTCAGTACGCAGACCAAATTCGTCTACCACGTATCCTAAATATTTTATTGAATTTCTAAAGAATTTTGATTTTTCAAAATTTATTGACAATTTTGCAAATTTTAATTTTTCTAAAACTCTTTTTAACAAAATCAAGTGGGTTTTAAAATCCGCACTAGCTATAATAATGTCATCAATATAACAATAAACAATACCGTTTTCAATATCACTGCAGAACCCATGCCCAAACAAACTATCCATCAAACGCTGTTGTCTAGCTGGTGCACCACAAAGTCCAAAAGGCATAACTTTAAATTTAAACGTTCCGCGACCTGGGACTGTGAAACTTGTCTTATCCTGTGAGTCACGTGACTCTAAAGGTATTTGCCAGAAACTAGACGATAAATCTATAGATGATAAATATCTTGCTTCCTTTAAACTATCTAAAATCTGGGGCATATAAGGTATTGCATAACAATCACCTTTTGTGACAGCATTTAGCTTCCTACAATCTAAACAAAACCTCCAATCACCATTTGGCTTTTTGACCAGGAGTACCGGATTATTCCAGGGACTTTCACTCGGTGTAACCACATCAAGTTCCAACATTTTGTCTAACTCCTCATTCAAAGCTTTTTTCTTCTCTGGTGACAACGGATACTGAATCGTTCTGATTGGAGTTGCGTTTTCCGTGTTAATAACATGTTTGGTTAAAGAAGTTCTCCCTAAACCTATAACTTCTGTAGAAATGTTTTGAAAATCCTTTACCATTAAATCAGCTAACTCTTTTTGACTATTGTCTAAATTATTGTAACTCTGTATAGTATGTATTTGATCTAAGGCAATGGAATTGCAAGTTCTAATAAATGTTTTTGGAGAATTTCTGTAATCAATGTTTTCAAAAATTTCTTGAGCTAAATTAAATGTTTTCCAAAAATCGCAACCTAAAATTACATCTGTGACCACACTGGGAATAACTATAAATTTTATGATTTGAGTTATATTTTTAAAAGTAACTGGTACAAAAATAAAGCCTAAAGATTTTAGATGAATACCATTTGCAACACTGCAGGAATTATCTATGCATTCTTGAAATTCAAAACCAAATTTAATAAATTCTTCATGAGAATTGTTTCCTAAAATTGAAACACAAGCTCCTGAATCAAGTAAACCTATAATCTCAAAATCTAAAACTTGAAATTTCAAATAAGGCCTAATATCATCCTTATTTGGTGCAAAAAGAACCGAAGCAATATTATCAAATGAATTAAAATTATTTTTTAAATTAGTTTTATTTAAAATATCTGATTTACTTCGGTTCGAGCTCACTAGTTTTTTGAACTCGAACTGTTATTGCAATCTGGACAAGATAATTTTGTAAATCCTAACTTGCCACATTTGAAACACTTAATGTTCCTCTTATTTGGAACCACCTTACAAAATTTAAAATTGTGATCACTGTTACCACACTTGTAACAAACTGGTTTTCTATTTAAATTAAATTTCGGGGAAGCGTTTGTTTGCTGTGTCGAGTTTCTACTAAATTTAACTGGATTCGAACACGACATTTACAATTTTTGGTTTCCCTTTGTAACTAAATTCCGAGCTAAGATTTCCGCATTTAGTCGGTTCAACAAATAAATCACTACGCTGACGAGCTGCCTCAAGTTTTCTACATTTACTTTTTAAATCTGAAATTGAAGTTATTTCTAACAAAGCTAATTGCTGTGAAAAACAAGGCCTAATGTTTTGGAGAAGAATCTCCAGCCGTTTATCTTCTGGTAATGGTGACTTAAGTCTATTAAATAAACATGTCATAACCGAAAAATAAATGTGTGTTGGTTCATCAACACCTTGTGTGCGTGACCTAATTTCACCTATTAACCTATAATCATAATCGACAGGATCAAACTCTTCCAACAACAAATCCTTAAGTTCACACCAAGTTGAAACTTGAGTCTATACCTCTAAACCATAACAACCCTTGATCACAAAACAATTGAGCAGCAGAATTAAATAATTTTTGATCAGAAACACCATAAGCCAACTGAAGTTCACCTACCCTTTCCAAAAATGACCTTGGATCCGTAGTACCATTAAATCTCAAATTCCACCTAGACACATTTTTATCACCAGAACACTCAACTGTTTTCTTGGCCTCATCACTACTATGAAGTCCTGTGTAAAGGCTCTCAAGTTTTCGAAATGACTGATCTATTTTTTCAGACAACTCAACCTTTTTTGAAATAACCTTAGGGTCCTTACTGTCGATACGAGACAGTCTATGAAAGAGATGCCAACACAAAGAGTGACTCCTCCTAAAGCAGTACGAAGCACTGGAAGATTTGTCCAACTTGCCGCATCCTCCAATTAACTCGTTGATTTTTTCAGAAATAATATTAAGATCCGACTCATTTTCAAATTCTGTGTCCAAAACTGTCTCAGAAGGGCATTCTTCTAATAAATCCTTAAGTTGTTTTCTTAATTTGGTTACCGTTGTAGCAGGTGTGCCTGATCTGATACTGACTTCATAAACTAACTCATCCTTTAATAAGTAATGAGCTGAAATTTCCCTATCCATGCTTAAAATTTGGTGGTATTTATTTGTTTTACAAATGTATTCTTAAATTTATATATCAAGTGTAGAAACACTTTTTGTGAAAGTTACAAACAGTGAAATTATTTAAATTTAATAAAAATAAGTAACAGTGTACTTCAAACAATCCAAACTATCCAAATATTCTAATATTTTTTACTTCTTACACAAACTGATATTAATTTTTTTTTTTTTTTTTAACAATGTTGTTATTTTTATCAAATATTAAATTTGTTGGTAACAAAATAGTTATGTAGTATATTTCAATACTTACTACGTATACATAACCAATGGTTCAAATATGTAGTTAAACTTATTATTTATTCAAAATAAAGGTTACTTTAAATTACAAACTTTTCTAAATGTGCTACTTATCTTTCCTATAAATCTTTCCTAAATAAACCTTTTTATAAATTATTATGCTTAAATTTATTACAAAACACAGCTTAAATTATTCTTAACTATTTGCTTGGTGATATTTAACTTTAGGTATCTAAATTAATAAACAAAACTAAATGTGTGGTTTAAACACACCAAAATAAGGTAGAAATAAAAACTAAGTTATAATAATCCACAGATGTGGTTAGCAAAACTTAAACAAACTGATGTGTTGTTTGGACTACAAAACCCGGGGCAAATAGGGAATAAATCCTTAAAATAAAAATTGCTTCAAAAAACACATTGAAAAAAAACAATCCCCTAAAAAAAAGTTTTTTACCAAACAACACACAAAAAAAAAACCTAACCTAAACCTCTCTCTTAGCATGCTTTAAGAGACTAGAGGTAGCCTTGGCATCGTTGTTGGAAAAAGTTTTCCAACAACACACTTAAAAAGCGTCCTACGGCTGGAACCCAGACTCAACTGGAAACGGTTCTTTGCCTTGACAAACCAAGACTAAAACCTCTTAATTCCTACACAACAAAATACAATGCTAGACCAAAAGAAGTTCCACAATTTTAATTAAATTAATTTAAAAGCGTTGGGCGCCATTTGTCACGTTGTCCTCAGTGGAAGGAGTTGCCCGTTGAGGACAAGGTGGCAAAATAAATAAATATAAATTATTGGGGAGATAAATATAAAAGATCTTTTTATTACTTTAAATGTATTTATTTGAGAAAGACTTAATACGAACTTGATCCTTCCGATTTAAAAAGAAAACTAGCTCAACGGCATGGGCCGTATAACAAGGTTCTTAACTTAATATATGGCACTTCTCTTGGTTAACGACAACGAGTAAAAATACTCTTAAATACTATAAATATCACCAAACGTTTTATTAATTAAGATTTTTGTGATGGAGTAAGAACGGAGACACTACTGTATATCGGAACACACCAACCTGGATCTGAAGAAACCTTACGGGCACAATCCTTACAGCAGCAGCTTGTGCAAGGGGCAGGCTTGCAGTCAGGCAGCTCAGTAAAGGCCTCTTCAATCTCGTATGCTCAAAGCTTGTGCGTTATCTCTTCTTGCAAGCGCACAAATTTCAAAGTTCAGTTCTAATTTAATTGAATCTGTCCTAATGTTTAATTTCCCAAAGCTGGAAGATAGAAAATGCGACAGGTTAGACAACATTCCATGTGCTTAATAGGTACTGCAAGACAAGGGTGACTGACGATTACGTAACACAACGTGGTCAATGTGAAATGTAAATAGCGATCTGGCGTTCTTTCGACACTTCAACTTACCAGGATCTGCAGTACGAACGTTTGTGATACGTTGGAAGATCGCTGCACCCTCCACAAACCCGTGTATTCGCAAAACTATGCGACGAAGATAAATTTTCAAAGCTAGAACAAAATTCACGGTAAGCACTAGGAATCTCTAGTCAAATAACATTGCGAATCAAACTGCACGAAATACTCACTTAATTTCAGTGTCTCCAAAACAATCAATGTAATTATCAATTTCCAAAATTAAACGAAATGAAATCGATCTCGTTATCTCTCAGATCACAAAATGACATCTGAGAGTGGCCATCAGGCTAAGAACAAATTCTACCAAGACGTTCCTTTACTCAAGACATTTCTACCAAAGACAAATTTTGAAAAGAGAAAAAATATTATTTGTTGAACTAAAGTGTTTCTTTTACTTTTTAAAATTTATAATTTATTAAAGATAATACTACTAAACTGTAAACCTTAAAGAATTTAAAAGCTATCATGATATCCTTGAAGATTCTCCTTGGAAGAAATGTCCCGAGTTCCGAGCATAAAACTACCATTTGGTAGTTTTATCCCAACCAATGACAACATCGTGGATAAATCTAATTTGTCAATACAAATCCCTGTCGCTGATTGGTTGAAATAAACAATCGACCACACGCGGAAAACTTTGGTGATTTTTCCCAAAATTGACAGCGGCTTGACCAATTATGTAAGGAGTCTTTTCCAAAGACTGAAAAATTAAAAACCACTTAAGCACAAAAGTAACTCTTAAGTCGCTAAAACAAAACTTATTTTTGCATGACAAAATCCACCAATGGGAATGCAATAAACAACAATCTCTTCCTTGACTTTTTAATTTCAAGGCGGGAAATTCAAAATGCGAAAAAATTCACGTTCCGTTTTACGGAAAAACTACAACGTTACAATACCCAGGAGGACTATAGGTAGTGCGCGGACCCAAGTGTCGTGGTGGCATGAGAGTGAAGCCTTGAGTTGGCGATGAACGCGCTCGATCATGCCGTTGGCGCAGGGGTGATAGGATGTTGTCCTTATACGTCTGGTGGCAAACTGTGCAGTTAGGCGGTGAAACAAATCGGATTCGAATTGAGTTCCTTGATCGGTCGTTATGATTGAGGGCACACCGAATCGGGGAATCCATTCCCGTGTGAAAGTCTCCGCCACTTCTTCTGCCGTGATGGACCGCATAGGCCATACCTCAGGCCATCGGGTAGCTCTGTCAATTGCTGTTAAACAGTAACGGTATTCGTTGCACACCGGCAAGGGACCGACGATGTCCATATGGACATGTCTAAAGCGCCCCGCGGGTAGGTTAAAGTTGCCCAGTGGAGCAGAGTTGTGGCGTGATACTTTAGCGCGCTGACACGCCTGACAGGTGCGTGCCCACTCTCTGCAGTCTTTATTGACAGAGGGCCAAACATAGCGATCGGTCACGAGGCGGGTGGTGGCTCGTGCTCCAGGGTGGCTCAACCCGTGCAGCTTGTTGAAAGTAACTCTACGGAACGCGGGTGTTAGGTATGGACGAGGCTTGCAAGTGAAAATATCGCACATGACAGAGGTGTTAGCCCCAGGAATAAGAACTTTGGTCAATTGCAAGCTGGTAGAACCTTGCTGGAGAATTTGCAATAGTTCCTGGTCTGTCATTTGAGACTTGGCAAGGGCCTCGAAGTCCCCTTCAAGGGTAATGGCGTCGACACGAGACATCGCTTCAGCAACGACATTATCCTCGCCCTTTATGTATTATACGTCAGTGGTGAATTGGCTGATGAAAGAAAGCTGGTTTAGCTGAGCGGGAGGGAGCTTTTCACGACGTTGAACGAAAGCGTACAGCAAAGGTTTATGGTCTGTGAAAATGGTCACGTGCTGAACCTCGAGGATATGCCGAAAATGTTGCACGCTTTCGTACACTGCCAATAGTTCGCGGTAGTAGGCCGGCCACTGTGCTTGTTTGCAAGTTAACTTTTTGCTAAAGAAAGCGAGGGGGAACCATTCACCGTTCACGTATTGCTGGAGACAAGATCCGATATGCACGCTAGAAGCATTGGTAAACAATCCAAGGCGTGCATCGTTTATCGGATGTTGCAATTGTGTAGCCTTGGATAGGCTCTTTTTGCAGGCCTCGAATTGTTCCAGAAGCTCAGATGTCCAAAGGAATGACTTAGCACCTTTTCCGTTAGTGGAGACTACTGCATCTATGAGTGGGGCCTGAGACTGTGCGGCGTTGGGGACGAAACGGCGATAGTAATTTAACATGCCGAGAAAACGACGCACACCCTGAACAGTTTTAGGAGGCGGAAAATCCAAAATGGCTTGAATACGGTCCGGTGGAGGTAGAGTGCCTTGAGGGGTTATGCGGTATCCAAGAAAAGTAACTTCACGAGCACCTAGAACACACTTGGAAGGGTTTATCACGACACCATAGTCCTGAAGGCGTCGGAAGAGAATCCGAAGGTGTTCGTGGTGGAGACTCTCGTTTGCTGAAAACACCAGGATGTCGTCCACGTAGGGAAAACAGAAATCGAGACCCCGAGTGACCTCATCGATGAACCTTTGAAAGGTCTGACCAGCATTTCTAAGACCAAAGGTCATAAATGGAAACTCGAAGAGTCCAAACGGGGTAACAATAGCTGTCTTCGGAACGTCTTCTCTTGTGACCGGGATCTGGTGGTAAGCCTTTACTAGGTCGATAGTGCTAAAGATGGTGGCACCAGTGAGGTTGTGTGCGAAATCGTGGATATGGCGGACCGGGTAGCGGTCGGGGACTGTCCTAGCATTAAGCGCACGGTAATCACCGCATGGACGCCAAGAGTTGTCTTTTTTTAGTGCCATATGAAGAGGAGAAGACCAAGCACTTTTGGAAGGCTGCGCTATGCCGGAGTTAACCATATCTTCGAACTCTTTCTTTGCAGAAATCAATTTCTGAGGCGCTAAACGACGGGGTCGGCAAGATATGGGAGGGCCATCAGTCGTTTTGATAAAATGCACCGTATCGTGCTTGATCGCTTTAGGAAGCCCGGGAGGGCGAGTGATTTCAGGGAATTCAGCTAACACTTGGGCGAAAGTAGAGCTTGATGAAATCACCTTGATACTTGGCTGTTCCGAGGTGGCGATAGAGGCGTGCGTAGTTAGGTTCGTAACGCCGTCAACTAGTCTATTGGCACGGCAGTCTGGAAGTAAATTATAATGAGCCAGAAAATCCGAGCCAATAATAGCGGTGGTTACTTCAGCGATAATGAATTGCCACACAAAATTGCGCCGAAGGCCGAAATTTAGGGACAAGGTCATTGTTCCGTAGGTCTTAATGGTGCTACCATTAGCGGCGCTGAGCTCATAATCGGAAGGTTTCCTTTGATCAGCGACCCACCGACGAGGGTAACAGCATAAGTCAGATCCGGTGTCGACGAGAAATTGTCGTTTGGTGGTGCAATCAGTGACGAAAAGGCGACGGCTACGGTTAAGTTCGCAATCAGTTGTCGCCTTTACTGACTGCTCTTGGAGTTTTCCTCCTTCCAGTTGCAGGGACTTATACATTTGCTGGCGTTGACCCCGAACCTCCTATGGTACCAGCAAGATTGGTTTCTCTGTCCGCTGGCGCTGCGAGAAAAACGTCTACTCCTGGAAGGGGATCTATTTCTTGATCGTGATCTCTCGGAGAGGGCGGAAGAAAGAGCAGCGACTTGGTCTTTTAATTGCTCCAGCTGCGACGACATTGCCTCCAGTTTATCCGATGAAGGGGCTGATGCGGCATAAACGTTGGCTGATCCGGGTTGGACCTCGACAATTCTGTCTGCTATATTGGCAATTCTTTCCAGGCCGAGATCGTCCTGAGCAGCGATAATGCCCTGGACGTGCTGTGGTAAGCGACGTAACCATAGCTCCCGCAGAATGTTGTCATCGGATAGCGCTGTGCCCGCGATCGATCGAAGGTGGCGAAGAAACTGGGATGGTTTTCGGTCCCCTATTTCCTCGTCACCGAGCAGTCTTTTAACGCGCTGCTCTTTTGACAGTGAAAAACGGCTTAACAGTGTTTTTTTCAGGTTCTCGTACTTCCCTTCTGCTGGTGGGTTGGTGACAATGTCGTCTATCTCCGCGGCCAGGTGGTAGTCCATATAACCGAGAATATGACTGTATTTGGTTTCGTCTGATGGTGATCCCTGCAAGGCGGAATTGTGCCTCCGCCTGAGCGAACCACACGTGTCAGGCCAAAATGGTGGCAGTTTTACAGCGACTCTGCATACTTCCGACGCTGAATTCTCACGCTGCGACTGTGAAGACTCGGGCTGTGGTTGGGACAAATCGTGCTTTCGCAGGCCACGTAGTTCAGCGTTCTCGGCCTCGAGGGCGGCAAGGCGTGCCTGGAGCTCTTCCATTATACTAGGATGAGGAGAAATTTGTAGGAAGATAATGAGAAGAGTAAGATAACACACCGCAGAATATGCAGTGGGTACCCAGCCCAAAACGTAGGTGAGTAGTGCAGAGGACACGACTAAGATAAAATGTATACCGGAACCAAAGCTTAAAATAAAACTGAACCAATAATTAACACTTAAAATATGAATTTTAAATTTATACACATGTAATAGTATTAAAAGGCTGTAAAACAACCGTGAACTAATAAGGAAATAATGAGATAACAAACAAATCTAATACACTTATAAGCCGTAGAATTAAAATTCGAGTTGTAAAATTAATTCTGTTATAGTCGAATGTCGCTTAGACTAAGTACCATACTTTATATTAAAACTAGCGGCCGCCCGCGACTTCGTCCGCGTGGAAAAGTAACTTTTTACCCCATTTTTTACCCCTTGCAACCCCCTTTTCGCAATAAAAAGTAGCCTATGTTCTTTCTCAGGGTCTAGATCATCTGTATACCAAATTTCATTTAAATCCGTTCAGTAGTTTTGGCGTGAAAGAGTAACAGACAGACAGACAGACAGACAGACAGAGTTACTTTCGCATTTATAATATTAGTATGGATACACAATAACAACATTTAATACTCCCCAGCAAACCGGACATATAGTTTAGTGTTTATTTTTTTATTTGCAAGTTCGCGGGCGAGACAGTAAAGTATAAAGTAATGGAAAGCAAATGGCTTAATCGGCTAACTTAAATTTGCTGGTGTTGTACACAGGCTAGAAAATTTATTACTAACATCAATGATCGGCACACACACAAAAGTTTAAAATAAAAATAGTGAAGTGTAAAACAACGTTCAATCTTGCATGGGACAATAAATGTACTTGCGTGCACCGGAACGAGGCGAACGAAACGCCAGTGACAGGTGTGACAGCGACAACGGGAAGTCAAATTAATGTCAATGTCAGGCTTCTGTCACTGTCAACAGGTTGTCAAAATCCTTCCTTCACGTCTGTCTTCCCGCGCATGCGCGTGCGCGACGAATGCACTTCCGAGCGTTGCCTGATGAACAAGTTGAAACTTTATTGCACAATGTGAATGATGACGGAAACCGCACTTCTTGGCACAACACTTAACGTTCCACGAACTGATGCTTTGTATGTAGCTTGCTTGACGGAGGGAACACAGTTTACGCACTGTAGGTCTACCAGTAGCGGCATATGGATTCCGCATAAGTAGGTGTTCTCCGGTGAAGTACATAGGGAATGCTTGCGCTGCTCCAGTAAACAAGACGAAGGTCCACTATTTTACTTGTGATCACGTTGATGTAGCACGATCACAGGCACGAAGTAGGTACGTGCGTCGGCACTATTTGCTGAATCGGCAGCTCGCGTCGAGGGTCACCACTTTAGGGACGTCGTCGTCGTGAATAGATACAGGAACAGGCGATAAGTACGCAATTAAACTCCGTCGGCGAATAGTTTCATAATAATTATATTATCTCAATCTCAAACACGAAATTAGTTAATGGGTCACATAAATCATAGTCTCACAAAAATGGATGATTGATAATGTAAACAAACTTTTTCTACCTCCTCTGATTGGCCCATTCATCATTGGGTACCAACCGGAGGATTCACAAAGTACAGTGCTACCAACCTCTAGGAGCGAGTTGGTCCGAATCATGCTCATACAAATCGATGGAACAATGTGGTATGTTACCGACCCAACAAAGTTGGTCCGAATCGTGTCCACTACACATCCATGAATGCGGTAAGATCAAATCGTTATTATGTTTCTGATTTCGATCCAAGTGTGCATGATGTTTTAGTGTGGTGTGAGGAGGTAGATCGCGCTCAGGTACATAATAGGTGGGACGACAGGGAGTGCCTAGCTCATGTGGGCCTGTGCCTAAAGGGTGAAGCTCGTACTTGGTTGCGCGAATGGGCGAGCACCGAACGTACATGGACCAATTTTAAATTAGAATTAAAATCTTTATGCCCGAGGCGTGTAGATGCTGCCGACATTCTTTTTGACATAATGTGTACCGATAGCGATAGTTTTTCTACATACGCCGAATATGCACGAAAATGTTTGTTGCGCTTGCGTATAGTGCAGGGCCTTAGTGACGATCTGTTGTGTGCGATAATTGTTCGAGGCATCAAAGACGCGCATATTCGCGCTGCAGCTACAAATGCTAAGCTGACCCCCGAAAATATCGTTGAGTTTTTGTCAATTTATGTAAAACCCAAGCGATAGGTAAATAATAGTGAAAATAACTTGCGTTTTAGCCGACCTAGTAGTTCTAATTCGTATCTACCCTCAAATAAAGATTCTCGTAAACGTAGTGCAAACGATTACGATAGGTTCACCAAGTGTTTTAATTGCGATCAGACTGGGCATAGAAGTAACAGCATCACTGAGGGGATAGATTTGCTCGACGCTGTCTTACAAAAGCTGACTGAATCCGGGTTTTCAGTTAACCTCCGTAAGTGTTCGTTTCTATCGTCAGAGGTGGAATACTTGGGCAGGTTGATAGGAGACGGTCAGGTGCGGCCGAGCCCCTCTAAAGTAGATGCCCTTATCAATTCACCAATACCGGGAACGGTGAAACAAGTTCGACAGTTTCTCGGTTTGGCCGGCTATTTCCGAAGATACATCCCCGCGTACTCTTCTAAAGTCGCGTGTATAGCTGCTTTAACGCGTAAGGATACCGTATTTCATTGGGGTGATGAACAGGAAAAAGCTAGGCAGGAGATTATTTCAATTATCAGTAGTGAGCCATTTTTGACCATCTTTGACCACGATCTGCCAACCGAAGTGCATACCGACGCGAGCTCGTTAGGTTACGGCCGGTATTGCTACAAATTCGCGATGGGCGTAGACAACCGGTTGCTTATTTCAGTAAAGTCACTGTAGGTGCGGAACCCAGGTACCACTCTTATGAATTAGAGACTCTCGCAGTCGTCAAAGCATTGCAACATTTCCGCCATTATTTAATTAGAAAACATTTTAAAGTATTCACGGATTGTAATGCTTTGAAGCTGACTCAAAACAAGAAAGATTTGCTCCCGAGAGTGGCACGCTGGTGGATGTACCTACAGGACTTTGATTTCACGCTTGAATATCGCAAGGGTGTTCTGATGGCGCATGCAGATTTTCTCAGTAGAAATGCGGTCAATGTGTGCGCTGTTAGGAAGCCGCAGAACTGGGCTCAGGCGGCACAAGCGGCGGATGCGGAAACAGCGGCGTTGCTTGAAAAATTGAACCAAGGAGAGTTAGATTCGTCGCGTTACGTCAAAAGGAACGATTTGCTATATTATAAGTACGCTACGGTCGGCGAGGGAACCCGTTTGCTATGCTATGTACCTAAAGCTTATCGTTTAAGTCTGCTGCGCGTCTTCCACGACGAACACGAGCACATTGGTCATGAGAAAACGGTCGATTTTTTTTTTTTTTTTTTTTATGAGATAGGGGGCAGACGAACAGACGGTTCACCTGATGGTAAGTGATTACCGCCGCCCATGGACACCCGCAACACCAGAGGAGTCGCAAATGCGCTGCCGACCTTTTAAGAAGGAATACGCTCGCTTTTTGAAGGTTTGTGGGTCGTATCGGTTCGGAAATACCGCTGGTGACAGTTCATTCCATAGTTTTGTAGTTCGAGGCAGAAAGTTTCTCGAGAAACGCACAGTTGAAGATTGCAAAGCATCTAAATGATGTGGGTGAAACTGTTGTCGAGTGGAACGGTGGCGAAATGACGCGGCAGGAATCAATCCGAACAATTCCTCAGAGCATTCCCCATGGTATATTCGGTAGAATACACATAGCGAAGCTACATCTCTACGCAGCGCCAAGGGATCGAGCCTACTGCAAATATCTTAACAGTCAACGATTCGAGTCGCTCTCCGTTGAATCCGGTCTAGAGGGAGAAGCTGGTACATGGGCGCCCCTGCCCAAAGATGAGAACAGTATTCCATATGCGGCCGAACTTGCGCCTTATACAGCAATAGACGATGGGCCGGAGTGAAATACCGTCTCGATCGATTGAGGACGCCAAGCTTTTTTGAGGCTAATTTAGCCTTGCCCTCTAGATGACCGCGGAACTGGACTTCGCTCGATCTGATCTTAAAGCATTTTTGGTTCCCTAGTATGCGTCAATTTGTCCGAAAGTACATCTCACACTGTGTAGTGTGTCTTTCCCAAAAAAGGATTCCACGTGCCCCTTTACAACCAATTGTCTCATGGACTAAGCCCTCAGTCCCTTTCGATACAGAACATGTAGATGTACTAGGCCCCTTGCCAGAGTCAAACGGTTATAAGTTTGTCATTATCCTAGTAGACTCTTTCATCAAATTTACCCTTCTATACCCTATGTATAGGCTAGATAGTGCAGAGCTTAAGCAAGTTTTCACCAATGCTATTTCCTTATTTGGCACGCCACACCTAATCGTGTGTGATAGAGGGCGTATGTTCGAAAGTGAAGATTTCACTAGTTGGGCGCGTAATTTTAATATTGAGATGCATTTCATCACACCCGAAATGCACCAATCTAATGGCCAGGTTGAGCGCTATTGTCGCACGGTTCTCGATATGATAAGGGTAGAAGTGAACCATAAATCTGAGATGTCTTAAATATAACAAAACATAAGACGACTTAGTGTTCAGCGCTAAATCTTCTGATTGGTTCGGAGGCCACTACGCCTGCTATACAAGCATTGGTCCACGATGTCGCCATACAGGGCTCCTCGGGCAATTGAGAAGCGCTTCGTGAGTTGCGTAGACAGCGGGCAGAGTCACTGTTAGCTTCAAACCAAAGCAATCAGGATGCTTATGTAAATAAAAACAGGTCAGCTCCCAAGGTGTTCATGCTGAATGACCTGGCATATGTAATCAAAAGATCACAGAGCGCGGGAAAACTTGATAGTGGCATGAGGGGTCCCTACAAGATAATTAAGGTCTTACCTCACGGCCGATATGAGCTACGGTTGGTGACGGGCTCCTATGGCAAGACTACCCAGGCTGCAGCCGAGTATATGGTTCGCTGGCAGGGCGAATGGACACCAGAGACATGTGCTGCATTTTTCGATTGTAAGTAACACACTTTATGCAGTTTTATACTATTCTACCGTTATCTGTTTACATAATAAAATATGTGTGTGTGCCTGGTTTTCCTAAGTGTTTTAGAGCGGCTTGTTCGGTGTGAACTCGTATAAGGCCCGCCGAGGCATCGAGACAACGTTGTACCAACTCATGTAAGGCCCGCTGTGGCATTGAGGCTCATATAAGGCCCGCCGTGGCGTTGAGGGTAGGTATAGATTCATGTAAGGCCCGCCGTGGCATTGATGCTCATATAAGGCCCGCCGTGGCGTTGAGAGTAGGTACAGATTCATGTAAGGCCCGCCGTGGCGTTGAGTGTAGGTACTGGCTCATGTAAGGCCCGCTGAGGCATTGAGGCTCATGTAAGGCCCGCTGTGGCGTTGAGTGTAGGTACTGGCTCATGTAAGGCCCGCTGAGGCATTGAGGCTCATGTAAGGCCCGCTGTGGCGTTGAGTGTAGGTACTGGCTCATGTAAGGCCCGCTGAGGCATTGAGGGTACGTTCTTATCGAGTAAGGCCCGCTGTGGCGTCGATGTTTTGCTAACGAGTAAGGCCCGCTGCGGCATCGAAGCTTTGTGTTCTTGTAAGCCCCGCAGTGGCGTAGATTTTGCTATTGAGTACACTTTTTTTTTTTTGTTCACGCAGAGTGAATGCCGCCTTATGCACACCCGGCCGCTGGGAGACGACCAGGTAGTGTGGGGCTCTCCCCTGGATTGGGCCTCTGCTAATCAGAGGCCGTTCAAGGGCATACCCACTAAACACTCTGCGACTTTTCCCGGCAAATCCAGGCTCGGGGTGGGAAAGCGGGAAATAGGACGAACCTCATCACCGCAGACCCACCCATGGACAGCAAGGCACGCCAGTACGGCCTCTTTCCGACTCCCGGGGCTTAAAGCCCCCAGAGCAGCTCCCACTGCCCTCCGACAAAGCCCCAACCGGGCGGCGCCCGCATCGCTGGATTGCGATACGGGCGTCGCGGGCATGGGCTCCTGCAGAACTCTCCACAAACCCACACCCTGCTGGCTGCAGGGCAAGGTGGGGGAGAGTGCCTGCAGGCTTCCAAAAAACTGCCCCACCAGACAGCCCCACGGCCGGCTACGCTGGATTGCGCAGTCGGTCGCTGGGCGGAGAGGTGGGGTTAGCCGGCCTTTGCCGCATCCCACTGGCTGTGGGACGCAGCGCAGACCAGCAACTAAAGACCCCCACAAAAGATGTGGGGAGTGGCGCCCGAAGGCGCCCCACTCGGTGGGGCCCACGTCAAGGTGCGCCCAAAGTGGAGAAGATCCTCACAGGGCGCCGGACAGGGCCCCGGCCCAGACAGAGCTGGGCCTCAAAGTGCAGCTGTCAGCCGTCGGGTAGCAATATGGCGATAAGCCAATTGCTACCCGCCGTTGCCCAGGGACACCAGGACCCCTCCGGTAGCAGTTCCAAACAGAAAGAAAATACTACCGGGGAGGCCACACGAGGAGGTCGCCGCACCGTAGTCCCCACTATTGAGTACACTTGCACCAAACAACGCTGTCACCGCAGTAATATTAGACGATTAGTCTATGTTGCTTTACTTATTTTTACAACGTAACGATAGATTGCTAAATTAATAACTTTAGCTCTCTAGAATTGCAGCTTTTAGCTAGCTCTCTAGAATTGCAGCTTTAAGCTATTTATGAGCATTGAAAGCTTTATATTAACAGGTGGTTATGTATATCCTCAGGTGCTGACGAAGGTGAGGAGCTTCAGCCAGAGCCAGCTCCGAGCACATCGACTGCAGGCTGCGAGGTCGCCGCCCCGTCAGGAGAGGCCGTGTTAGATGCACCCCCGTCTCCTAGCATCACGCCACCGTCTACGTCACCTGACTCGTCTATTTAAGCAAGCGGACGCGCGCTTTGGACCTATTTGCCCCACAGGCGTGCGCTCGGACGGTCATAGCTTCCCTTGTAGAATTTAATTATTTTGTAAATATTTTAATAAAGTTTTAGCTAATCTTAGTCTCTTTTTTTTAAAATAATAATTTTAATGAATTCTAATAAGGTAGGAGGAAGGTAGCTTTTCAATACATTTTTGATTGCATTATGTTTGTACGTAAAAACTTGCAGCTTTACTCGCGAAAATCTGATTTTCATAGCTTTAACACACGAAATAAACATAGGTTTGCGGTCCCAAATCTAAGACTTCATAAAATTGGCAACTCATTTGTGGGATTGAGTATAAAAATGTTTAATAAGTTACCACAAAGAGTAATTGACTTACCATTGCATGAATTTAAATTTCATATTAAAAACTGTTTAATGCAGAAAGGCTACTATAATGTAGAAGATTATTTAGATGATAAGGATTCCTGGACATGTTAATCTCCTCGCCTATTCTATTAAATGTATAATTTGATTTTATAATTTTACTTTGACGATTATCTAAACGATATAAAGCATTGTACACATCATACTGTTATTGTAATCTTAATAATATTTTTTATTATCAGAATGAAAATTGTAATACTGATCATAATTTGAAAAAAGTGACTACTGAGTTTCTTGCTGATTCTTCTCGGTAGAAATCGACTTTCCGAATCAGCGGTAGCTTACATAATATTTGACATTCATAAATGTTCTATAAGGACTTAAATTGAATAAAGAATATTTCTATTTCTATTTCTAATAGTATATTCTTCAGATACATACACTAAACGCATTTGTAATTTGAACCGCCACATGTCCTTGTCCAGTTAGTTTAATTTATTAAACTTTATCATTAAGTAAATATTAAACCAATTTATTTATTATTTTAGACGAGTCTATTGATGAGATTTAACTTAAAATGAAGGGTACAGCACTCTAGCGCCGCCAATTGATTTAAATTTATACCTAGCTACTAAACCGGATCTATTATTACCTATCACTGAACCTTGGGCCAAGGGGTTGGCCCCTTGGCCAACATTTATACTATTTATTGAATAACTGCACAAGTTTCAAAAATTGACAACAACTCTAAAAATTGTGCATTGTTCAGTGATAGGTAATAATAGATACGACTTAGTAGCTATAAATTTAAATCAATTGGCGGCGCTATAAGTGCCGTACCCTTCGTCTTATTAATGTCTATCACATCCAATATTATTACTTTATTCTATCATTTATTTAGTATGAATAATATGTAAACAGTTACATACATATACATTACTAAATCAAAGACAATATCCTACAGAGTATAGTATATGGTATTAATTTAAAATCACGTTATGTAATCAGTGGGATTAATTACACACATAACGTGATCATTTAATTAGAACTATACTTTATTTGTACTTTATTTGTATTTACTTTCCATCCCATTACAACATTACTAAAAGATCATGTTTTATAATAAGAAAATTGGCCATGTTCGTTGAGACGCCCCATCTTTCACAACAACATAGGTATTTCGATTTTTAGTATACGTAATGTACCTATGGGAAGTAGACCATGTAATAAACTAGGTAGGTATATTGAGTACCAAATAAAGGGCAGGGTAGGTGCCTGAAAACCAGCGTTGCCTGGGATAAAATTTTCGTAGTGTCAAAGTTCCTTTCATTCCTTTCATGCACGAAACTTGTATTTTTTGGATTTTCTCCTGCCTATGCATTATGCTTTTAAACACAATGAATGGTAAAAAATACATACTTGTGTGGCTTACATAGCTGATAAAGAAGACTAGGTACTAACATTGGTTTTTACGTACTCATCGATATACTATATTATGTAGAAATAACCACGATTTTACCAAACAACCTTGATAAAAAAACGTAATAACGCCATCTATGTGGCTACAGTTCAACTAAATTATTACAACACAATAACGCCATCTATACACGAATTAAAGATAAAGGAACGTAACATTAGTAAATCGGGTCTATCAAAATAAATATGTTTAATTAGATTAGTTTTACAGATAAAATTTAACTACATAGTTAAATTCACACAATAAATTAATAACAAATATAAAAACTTGATTTGACGGCATTGAATCACTTAATCATTGAAAAATAATCTTGTTATAATGCATGCCCCATCTAATAATCTTGTTATTAGGCAATCCAACTCCCTACCCATCTTTAAAACCAGAATAAAAGCACATTTCCTTACACTTTGAAACCTTCCCTACTCCCCCCCCCCCCATCCTTACCTGGCCTTTCATTACAACCGTCATAACACTACCTACTTATTTGAGATCCTCTTTATTTATTTATTATAGTTACATTGTTTATTCTTACGTATGTCTATGTAGTTTATATTTGTTAGTATATGATATGTATTAGTGTACTCATATTTAATTTAATTAATGTATGTATTAATGTTTATACCTATGTATATAACTATTGTATCATTGCACCGCCTTACACCTTGATCAAGTGTCCTTTACCCAAAGGTTGCCTGTAAGAGATCGCTCATAGTGATAAGGCCGCCTTTGTTGTACATTACTCCTAATATAACTAGTTTTTAAGTTTTATACCTCTGTTTTGTGTGCAATAAAAAGTATATTCATTCATTCATTCATTCATTCATGCCCAATAAATTACCAGAATACATAGCTGTCAATAAATAGTGATTATTTTTGAGAAACTACTAAGGAGTTCCATAGAATTACCTAGGTAAACATAACCATTTCAGTCAAAAAGTATAGTTATAGGTCTTATCCATCTTGGGGTTATAAATGTTGCTGCCAAGAGATTTCCTCCTTTTTTCCCCAAGGATAACCTCTTTTAGGTAATATTCCCTTGACCAGTTATGGGGATGGGAATGTTCCCCATGAAATCCCGGAAGATTTTCCACCGAACAGAGTGATGTTGGCTCGAGGACCAAGGTCCGATGTACCATCTTGGTTTGTCGTATATATTCCAAGTAGACATGCGAACTTTGCTTTCGCGATGTAGAATTGAAGGGGAATTTGCATCTTGTATGGAACAGTCAAATTAGCGCCATCTGTTGACAGTCGGATGGTACTGTGGCAAACTTCTTTTCTTCGGGTGATGGTACCTAGCTACCGGATAAACTGGATCTATTATTAGGTACCTATCACTGAACCCTGGGCCAAGGGGTTGGCCCCCCTTGCGTGGCGTCCCACGGCGGCGACCTAGTCGTATCCCGAATGCGCCTCCTTGGCCTCGAGGTGGCGCTGGAGAAAACTGAGGCCCTTTACTTTCCCAAAGGGCCTCGGGAACCGTTCCCCCACGGTGCGCATATCACTGTGGGGGGGCACCAGGTTGAGGTGAAGGCCGAGATGCGCTATCTCGGCCTCACCTTAGACTCGCGGTGGCAGTTTGGCCCGCACTTTCGCGGGCTGCTACCGCGACTCTTAAAGGCAGCAGACACGCTGACGTGGATGCTGCCCAACCTGGGGGGCCCAGGCTCGAGGTGTCGGCGTCTTTACGCCGGCATCTTGCGTTCCATGGCGCTCTACGGTGCGCCAGTCTGGGCCGACTCCCTGGCGGGACGGGACAACATTCCCCTCCTGCGGGGGCCTCAGCGGGTGATGGCGCAGCGGGTCGCTCGAGCCTACCGAACGGTAGGTTTTGATGCGTCCTGCTTACTCGCTGAGACCCCTCCTTGGGAGTTGGAAGCCGTGGTGTTGGCCGCCGTCTACCAATGGACGGCGGCCAAGAGGGCAGAAGAGGAACGCTTCTGCCCCGTCGAAAGGGAGGCCGTTCGTAGGGAGGCTCGGAAGAGCCTCCTGAGGCGATGGTCTGAGGACCTCGCCTCCGCCCGATACGGCCGAAGGACCCTCGACGCGCTCGCCCCGGTCCTGGACCGGTGGCTTGAGCGTCACCACGGCTCCGTCTCCTTCCGTATGGTGCAGGTACTGACCGGACACGGATGCTTCGGTCACTACCTGCACCGGATCAAACGGGAGGAGACGCCTTTCTGCCATGCGTGCGGCGCTGCGGAGGACACGGCACAACACACCCTAGCGGAGTGTGTGTCGTGGTCTCCGCAGCGTCTGGCGCTGGTCGCGAGGGTTGGCCAGGACCTCTCTCTCTCTAGCATAGTGAGAGCTATGCTAGCGAGTGAAGAGGCTTGGAAGGCCTTCGCTGACTATTGCGAGCACGTAATGGCAGAGAAGGAGGCGGCGGAGCGCGTGCGAGAGGCGGACCCTCTCGCCAGCGCGCTCCGAAGGGCAAGGAGGGGGAGGAGACGCCGAACAGATGCGCGTCTCCCTCCTCTCCGCAGAGGGAGCCCGCCGGTGCGTGGTGTGGGGACACCAGCACTGGCATTGCACGGGGTCCCTCCGCAGCCTGGTAGGGACGGCTCAGTTTTCCCGGCCGTCCCTACTCCCTCTCCCGGCCAAGCCGAGGGAGGAACCGCCTGGCCCGCCGTGTAGGCGGGCACCGCCCGGGGAGGGTTGTGGTGCCCGTATGGGTAATAGGTTCGTCCTACAGCCCACGACGCCTCCCCATTTAAGGGCGATGAGGGAAAACCGCTGGGGTTTAGTCGGTATGCCTCTGGCCGGCTTCTCGTTAGGAGAAGCCCCCGCCAGAGGAGAGCCCGACATAACCCGCCTGCTCCCCAGTAGGCGGGTATGCATAAGGCGCCGCCATTAGGCGGCGACGTCGGCCCATTGCACTCCGGGTCGGCGGCATTCCCCAGCGAAACCAAAAAAAAAAAAAAAAAAAAGGGGTTGGCCCCTTGGCCAACATTTATACTATTTATTGAATAACTGCAAAAGTTTCAAAAATTGACAACAACTTTAAAAATTGTGCATTGTTATTCAATAAATAGTATAAACTAGCGGCCGCCCGCGACTTCGTCCGCGTGGAAAAGTAACTTTTTACCCCCCTTTTAACCCCTTCCAACCCCCTTTTCGCAATAAAAAGTAGCCTATGTTCTTTTTCAGGGTCTAGATCATCTGTATACCAAATTTCATTTAAATCCGTTGAGTAGTTTTGGCGTGAAAGAGTAACAGACAGACAGACAGACAGACAGACAGACAGACAGAGTTACTTTCGCATTTATAATATTAGTAAGTAAGTAAGTATTAGTAAGTATAAGTATTAGTATGGATGTTGGCCAAGGGGCCAACCCCTTGGCCCAGGGTTCAGTGATAGGTACCTAATAATAGATCCGGTTTAGTAGCTAGGTACCATCACCACCTTTTATTCGGCGGGTAGGTGTCAATATATAAACACGCACATAGTAGTTGCGGAATTAAAATTTTAATTTAAAAATAGTAAAAGCCCTCAAAAAGTATATATGTATAATTAAAACGCACGTACAATACCTGCCATACAATCCTAATTATTAAACTCAATACTTCACATCACTTCACAAGATTAAAAAGTCAAAACGAAAATGGAGCCTCTTCAAAATGCGATTGGAGATTTGAAAACTTTGTTCTCCACCCAACTGGCGGAGTTCCAACGAAGCCTGGAGAAGGCTGCTCCAACTCCAACCATTTCAACAGTGGCCGCAGAGTTTGGGAGCTTCAAGAAGTTTGTGATTACAGCGCTGTCGCAACTGCAGTCTCAAGCGAACCTCCTGGCCCAAGAATGCGACAGGATCGAAATGAGTGGGCGCCGTAAGTTTCTCCTAGTTCACGGTGTTGTGGAGGGACAGGGTGAGGAGACGAAAGCAGCTTTGCTAAAACTGGCTTCGGAGCGGCTGAAGGTTACTCTGTCCTCTGATCGTATCAGCCGCTGTCATCGGTTCGGACGGGTTGCGGGGAGCAAACCTAGACCAATTTTGGTCAAGTTCGCTCAAGCCGCAGACCGCGATAAACTTTGGTTTGCGAAGACGGCACTAAAGGGATCCGGCATCACTATTTCGGAGTTCCTGACGAGGACGCGCCACGAAGTCTTCATGGAGGCGCGTAAACGCGTCGGGATCTCCAAGTGCTGGACCAAGAACGGTGTCATCGTGGCCACAGCGGCGGACGGTACGCACCACCGCCTCACCTCGATGTGCGAGCTGGACAAGTTTATACCCGTCACCGCTACGCCGAGCGTCCAAGCAACCATCACACCGAGTGGACGAGGTAATCAGGAAGCTGCCACAAACAGAACGAGGCGTCTGAAGAGGTGAATTTTTCCGTCTCAGATATAACATCAAGTTCGTTCTCCGCAGGTCATTGTTTGTGTTGTCCCTAGGTTTAGCTATTTTTACCCACTTTATCTCAAGTTTTTTTAATAATTTATTTGCATGTATTTTACAATACACCTTCGTAATGTATTCTTTAAATAATTAATTGTTGTTTATTTTTATTTTTTTTTTTTTTTTAAATGGCCTGTATTGTGTTCATGACACATTTAATTTTGCCAATGTCAAGTGTAGTTTGATAAAGTGTAGTCAACAGTCGAAGTCAGTCGAAGTCACAGTCACTCAATAAAACGCCGGTGTTTAGCGTTTTAATGTCCTAAGGATTCTGTGGAGACTATTTTTAACAAAGCCTAGGTTTTAAGACTATTAGGTCAAAGCAAATTGTGCACGTGACAACTCACTCGACACACAATAGCAGTGTTAAAAACGACACAATTCAATGATTCTTATATTAATATCACCCTGCGGCACTTCACTGCACAAAGTAACACCAAATTTGTACACTAAAAACCACTAGATACTAATTAAAATCTTTGGATTGCATCAGCCGATGCGGCTTGTTTCACAGTTACCCACAGAATCCTTTGTTTTTTGTATGTGGGGCAAGCAGACTGACTGTAGAAGTGACAGATGACAGCAGCTGTCATTGTCACTGCGGGAACGTTTCGTTTCACCGCCATTGTAGCGTTTTGTTTCTACTGTTTTAACTTTTATTAATTTTATATTTTCGTTTTAAAATATTTTATCTCCAAACTACTGGCGGGTAAAGTACGTCTTGCGTTGGGTGCTATTATATTAATTGATAATAGTGGATTTTGTTTTTAGCAAAAGTATTTATTTTATTTATTTATTTTTATAATATTGCTATACTTATCTTATAATATAATGATAGATCAAACAATAAGTAGTGACTCTGACCAGAATGATTTATTTGTCTCCTTTTCTTCTTCATCAAATAATGAAAGTTTCCACTCCACTTCTCTTCCTCTTTGTGATGTGCTTGATACAGCTTTTTCTAATGTGCCAAAAAACTTTAACGTTGTCCATATTAATGCGCAAAGTATTCCGGCTCATTATCCTGACTTGCTGGCGTCTTTTGACAACAAAAATATTCATGCAATTCTTGTATCCGAAACCTGGCTAAATCCCTGTCTACCGTCAACTTCCTACTCCCTTCCCGGCTTCCAACTTGTCCGCAATGATCGCATTATTAGATCCGGTGGTGGTGTTGCCATTTATATTCGGTCCCACATTTCTTTCTCAATTCTTGACTTATCCCCCCCTAATTCCTCCTCGGACGTAGCACAGCATTTATTTCTTGAAGTATCCCTCTCCCATGCAAAACTTCTTCTCGGTGTCTTCTACAGTCCTTCATTAAGGGTGGATTATTTATCCTCCTTGAAAAACTGTTAGAAGACCTGACTCCCTTATACAGTCATACCATACTGATGGGAGATTTTAATACCTGTATTCTCAAACAGGATTCCCGTGCATCTCGCCTTAGATCCCTCATTCATTCATGCAACTTACATCTTCTCCCTCTGAGTGCTACTCACTTTTTTCCAAACTGCACCCCCTCTCTTCTTGACCTTATAATAGTTTCTTCCTCTGATCACGTTGCTGAATATGGCCAATGCCACGCTGATGCGTTTTTCTACCACGACCTTATCTATCTGTCTTATAAAATTCGTCCTCCGAAATCTAAGGCGAAAGTTCTTCTGCAGCGCAATTTTGGTGGCATGAACATTGAAGATCTTAAACACGATGCTATTCATACTGACTGGTCCGTGGTAGCTAGTGCTGAAAGTGTGGATGAGAAAATCACCCTCTTTAACTCTCTCCTTATTCAACTATACGACAAGCACGCTCCAGTTCGACCAGTCAAGATGAAACACGCTCCTGCACCATGGCTCACTGAGGATCTAAAATCGTTAAGAGACAGGAAGAATGCCGCTAAAACTAGGTACAAAATGGACCCGTCCGACATTAACCGCGTAAAATATAAATTACTGAGGAATCGCTGTAATATGCTGTGTAGAGACGCTCAAAGACGCCATATTCACAAATCTGTAGAAAATGGAAGTCCAGCTAAAGTCTGGAAGTTTCTTAAGTCACTTGGGATTGGAAGAACACATCACGAATCCTCCACAAAAGATATTGATATTGAGTCTTTAAACAAGCATTTCTCATCTTCTGCCTCCATTGATGGTACAACAAAGGCCAATACATTGCAACAACTTTCTTCTCTTCCAATGCCTGACTACTCAAGTCTAATTTTTAGTCAAGTATCAGATTGTGATGTTAAGAGGAACATACTCTCCATAGCTTCCAACGCCATCGGCAGCGATGGCGTCAGCCGTAAGATGATCAATCCTCCCCTTGATATCCTTACTCCTATTATTACTCATATCCTAAATCATTCTCTCTCCACGAGCACCTTCCCTACAGCGTGGAAAGATGCCCAGATAACGCCCCTCCCTAAAAAGCGGAACCCTACATCCTTCTCCGACTACAGACCCATTTCCATCCTTCCTTTCCTATCAAAAGTCCTAGAACGTATTGTGCATCACCAACTTAGCTCCTTTCTAGAAAATAATCAACTTTTAAATCCTTTCCAATCCGGGTTCCGTCGTGGTCATAGTACGGCTACGGCATTGGTCAAAATCACAGAAGACATTCGTCAAGGCATGGACGAAAAGCAACTAACTGTCATAACACTTCTGGATTTCAGCAATGCCTTTAACACTGTGGATTTTGACATCCTGCTTGGTTTGCTTTTTTCTCTTAACATATCTCCAATGGTAACTGACTGGTTTCGGAGTTACTTGCATGGCCGCCGGCAGCGTATCCGTGCTGATGAATCTTTCTCCGCGTGGTGCGACGTTAGTGCTGGTGTGCCGCAAGGTGGCGTACTGTCTCCCCTGCTTTTTGCTATTTTCATAAACTCTATTACCCAAAATCTTACTTCTTCCTACCACTTATATGCAGACGATCTTCAAATTTATACGCAAAGTAGCCTAAATGATCTGCCCAGCGCTGTACAGGCCAGTAACTTAGATTTAGACCGGATTTCGGCCTGGAGCAGGTCTTTTGGTCTCTTGGTAAACCCTAATAAGACGCAGGTTATAATAATTGGCAGGTCAAAGTTGTTATCCAGAATCGACTGGAGTACCTTACCGTGCGTACTATTTGACGGAGTCCCAATCCCCTATAGCACAACCGTTAAGAACCTCGGCATTTATATCGACAGCTCCCTCTCTTGGACTACTCAGGTGGCTGAGGTTAGTAAGAAGTTGTTCGCAGCTGCAGGATCACTAAATCGACTCCGAAATTTCTTACCAATACCCACCAAAATTGCGCTAGTACAATCTTTACTCTTTCCAATTCTCGACTACGCCGACTGCTGCTACTGTGGTAGATGTACCTACCTATGTATGACCTATTTACCCAAAGTATATAATGAATTGTTTTATTTAATAAATTCAGTCAGATGTAAGCCGTTGTATCATTCATAACACCGAACCTCCCTACATGGCGACCCTGCCAATGGGTTATCGAGGTATCATCATACGGGCGCGAACTCTACACCGGTCGCCGTATTAGGAATAGATTTCGTAAACAAAGGACTTCGTGCACAGTTTTAGCGATGTTTCAAATAATTAATTTTATAACTCGCTATCGCGAAGGTGTATCACCCGTTTTTACCAAAAACTATCTAGAAAAAGAAGTAAGATGGGCAAAAATCAGTCCAAAGATGAGACAGTGATAGTGCAGAATGCTGCTGCAGGGAGTAACAACTCATCGGTGGAGCAGTTGATGTTTCATCTGAGTACAATAAGCATACTGATAATCATTCTTCTTTTATTGATGTGTTGAGGCCTGCTCTATATCATACTCCGGATTTATAGAAAATGTCACGTGAGGTGGATAAATCAAGAATTCCACAGAAATACGAGATGGACAACCAGTAAGAATATTCCTAGAAGGGGTCCGGTCCCAGATCCCGTATAGACAAAGTTCGTTGGTGAAGTGAAGTGGAAAAAAAAAAAAAAAAAAAAAAGTGCGCGGTCAATAAATAAGTGAAAAAGCAAGTGAAATCGGCTTCAATGGACAAAGGACTTGAGTTATTTTTATACCTAGTTACATAAGTAAATTTAAAAACGCATTGTATTCATACTATTTACCTACTTACTTACTATATAAATTTTACTAAAATATTTCAATTGTGATGGTGTCAATTATTCTAGTAAGTATAACAATATAATTATTATGATAGTAAGCTATGATAAAAGATTTAAATATTTTATATGAAGAATTAAAAGAAATCCGTACCTACTTAATAAAAATAGGTTCTTCTCGGAGACATGGAAATGTTTTGACTAGAAAGTTAACTGAATCAAAGGAAATATTTGCGCGCTATACTTCTTTAGTGGATAGATTGTCTATTGAAATAAGGAAAGGAAAAATAGGTAATGACGAGGTTGTGTTGATAAATCAGTTTTGCTTAAAATTTAATTCATTGTATAAGGAATTGTTAACGTTGTGTGATTCATCTAGTATCCAGGAAATTAAATCAAAATTCACAAACATGGATTTTGAACTTAAGACCGCACTGAGCTTATTATCTATCATGACAGACGAACTGCATATTACTAGGCAACTCATAGACGCCATAGAATATTATGAGTCTAAATACGGCGTCAAAACCATTATTAGTTAATTTTGTATTAAAGAGCCGTTTATCCCAAGCTGCGAAATTGCGTTTGTCACCTAGCTATGACGCTGTAAAAAACCTTGTGGAGGATATGAAAAAAATGTTACTTCCACAAAAGTCTGCTACAGCCTTACAAAATCAATTGATTAATATTAAACAAAATGAAATGTCTTTGAGTGACTATGGGAGTAAGGTGGCGGAACTTTTCACTGAGCTTACGATCTCGCAATCGGAAGGAAATAGCGATAATTATCAAGTATTAAAGCCACTTAACGAAAAGCTTGCAATAAAACGCTTTGCAGACGGATTGCGAAACCGTAAACTCAACACAATTATTTCGGCTAGGAATTTTAGTAATTTAAAAGATGCAATACTGGCAGCTATTGATGAGGACACATCGGCCCCGTCGACTTCCCAGGATACGATGATGACGATGCGCTACCCTAATAAATATTATCGTTCTAATAACCGATATTTCAGAGGTCAGTTTACCCGTGGCCGGTTCAACAGGGGTATGACATACCAGGGTTGGCAACGAGGTGGCTGCACCCAGCAACGAGGTGGTTACAGCCAGCCTAATAGTGGTAACCAGAGATTCCGAGGTCGCGGACGCGGATTCGCTGCTCAAGGACAGCGTTCTGCGAATATGTCACGTCGGACGCCAGGTACGTCATACTATAATCGTGGTAATTTCAGGGCTGGAAATCGACAAATACGCGTGGCGACGGAAACAGATAACCAAGAATCGGAAAATGTTTTTTTTTTCGAGACTAAAAATAGCCACCAAATATTGGCTAATAGCAACAATATTTGTTCTGTTCAATTGTCAGTGCAAAATGAACCTTATTCTTGGTTAATTGATACCGGCGCCTCAATATCGGCGGTGAAATATAAACATGTTTTAGCACTCAACATTCCAATCCATAAAAAGACCTTCAGTGTAAATGCTATAGGAGGCTCAATTCGTGCTATAGGATCCGTTTGTTTACAGCTAACATCGGGAGATTTTAGTGTTAGTCACGAGTTCTATGTTTTTAATTCCTTACCTTGTAAGGATGATGGTATCATTGGTAATGATTTTCTAACTAGATTTAAATCAATAATAAATTTAAATAATAACACTTTGACAATTTTTGATTTAAATAATACAACAGTTCAATTAAAAATTAAAACAGGGAGAAGTTCGTCGAATTGTTTTGTTTTACCTCCGAGAGCTGAATCGATACACTACATAGAAACTTCCTTAAAAGACGAATGTGTTGTATGTGCATCCGAAATACAAAATGGATTATACATAGCCAATACCATAGTAAAACCAATTGAAAATCGTATACCGATTTTAGTGTTAAACACCACAGACCAGGAAATCAAGTTAGAAAACATTGCGCCGACATTACATAATTTTAGTGAATATAACGTGTGTACATTTAATAAAGTAGATAAAAATGCTGAACGGGTTAAAGAGCTATTTTCTATTTTGAATTTGAAACATTTGAATAAGGAAGAACGGTTATCTATTGAGAGTTTGTGTGCAAAATATTCGGACATTTTCTGTTTATCGAATGACAAAATTACTACAACTCAGTTATATACATACAATTAGCTTGAAAGACAATACTGAACCTATTTTTACAAAACCATACAGATTGCCATATTCTCAAAAATCGGAGGTCAAGAAACAAATAGATAGTATGTTGAAAGACGGCCAATTATCGAGCCAGCCAGAAGTGAGTGGTCAAGCCGCTTGCTGTTAGTTCCAAAGAAGACCACCGACAGTACAAAAAAATGGAGATTAGTGGTAGACTATCGGAAACTTAACAACGTCATACAGGATGATAAATTCCCTCTTCCAAACATATCGGAAGTGATAGACTCTTTATCCGGAAGTATTTATTTCACCCATTTAGACTTGTATCAGGGTTATTATTCAGTTCCCTTAGATGTCAATAGTCGTAAATATACCGCATTTGCGTCAGGCCAGTACCAAATGACCAGATTAACTATGGGACTTAAGACAAGTCCCAGCGCATTCTCTAGAATGATGACTATCGCTATGAGTGGTTTAAATCATGAGAAATGTTTACTTTATCTGGATGACCTTGTAATTTTTGGCAGAAATTTGACAGAACATAATAAAAACTTACTTGACGTTTTTTCTAGGCTTCGGGAAGTCAATCTTAAACTTAATCCGGCTAAATGTGATTTTTTAAAAAAGGAAATTTTATATCTAGGTCATGTTGTATCTGGAGACGGTATTTTACCAGATCCAGCAAAAATAGAAATTGTAAAGAGTTACCCTGTTCCCCAAAATCTTGATGAAACTAGAAGAACTACCTTGACCTAAATGAGGTTTTCCTTTACAAACTTGAACGTCTCCAGAACTACTGCATACGTATTATTTTCGGCTTGCGTAAGTATGACCACATCTCTGAATACCGATCTCGTCTTCAATGGCTCCCTATCCGACTTCGTCGTGACTCCCACATACTCTCTTTACTGTATTCAATTCTGTTTAGTCCCAAATCTCCATCTTACCTCAAGGAGCGTTTTCAGTTTCTGCAGCCCACCCGAGGTCATATGCGTTCCTCCAAACTTCTCCACCTTATGTTCCCTCCTCACTCCTCTGAATCCTATTCCCAATCCTTCACCGTACAGTCCATCAGGCTGTGGAACGCCTTACCGCTGTCCATAAGGCAATCCAACTCCCTACCCATCTTTAAAACCAGAATTAAAGCACATTTCCTTACACTTTGAACCAAATTTCCCTAATAAGTATGCCGAGAGGCTGGGGTTCAGTGATAGGTAAACAGATACGACTTAGTAGCTATAAAAAATCAATTGGCGGCGCTAGAGTGCCGTACCCTTCGTCTTATTAATGTCTATCACATCCAATATTATTACTTTATTCTATCGTTTATTTAGTATGTCTATGTAAACAGTTACATATACATTACTTAATAAAAGACAATATCCTACAGAGTACCTATAGTACATATATGGTATTAATTTAAAATCACGTTATATAATAAGTGGGATTAATTACATACATAACGTGATCATTTAATTAGAACTATACTAAAGTTGGTAGGTATTTACTTTCTATCCCATTACAATATTACTAAAAGGTCACGTTTTGTAATAAGAAAATTGGCCAGGTTCTGTGATGCAATGGGACGATGAGACGCCCCATCTTTTACAACAACATATGTAGGTATTTCGATTTTTAGTATACGTAATGTAACCTATAGGAAGTAGACCATGTAGTAAACTTGGTAGGTATATTAAGTACCAAATAAAGGGCAGGGTAGGTGCCTGAAAACCAGCGTTGCCTGGGTTAAACTTTTCGTAGTGTCAAAGTTCCTTTCATTTGTCACATGCACGAAGCTTGTATTTTTTTATTTTTCTCCTGCCTATGTATTATGCTTTCAGACACAATAAATGGTAATAAATAGCTAATGGCTTACGTAGCCGATAAAGAAGACTACTAAAATTGGTTTTTACCTACTCATCGATATACTATACGTAGAAATAATCACGATTTTTACCAAACAAACTTTGATCATTGTTAAAAATACGTAATAACGTCATCTATGTGGCTACAGTTCAACTAAATTATTACAACACAATAACGCCATCTATTCACGAATTAGTGATAAAAGAACTTAAAATTAATAAGTCTGGTCTATCAAAATAATTATGTTTATTTAGATTAGTTTTACAGATAAAATTTAATTAGTTAAATTCACACAATAAATAACAAATATAAAGACTTGATCTGACCGCATTGAATCACGTAATCATTAAAAAACAATCTTTGCTATATTACCACAAACGCCATCTTTCCATCCATATTATAGCCCTTCGTTTGCACTGCCCCGTCGCAATCATAATAGTAACCCTTTATTTCATAAATACTTGTTATAATGCATGCCCGATAAATTACCAGAAACAGTGGTTAGGTTAGGTTTGGGAGGGGTGGTTTATGACCACACAGAAATATTGTTCATCATCATCATTTCAGCCAATAGACGTCCACCACTTGACCTTCCCCAAAGTTCTTCACACAGTCAGTCCACCTGTAGCGCTACCATGAGTTGACATCGCAATGAAAGAGACGAAGCGATAGTTTTCGATAGCGAGGATAGTATTTCAAACTCATGGTAATGCTACTGGTGGAAATCTTGCCACGGCTGCGGCCTCCTGGATACGATACTAAATTGATTAAAAAAAAAAGATATCAAATCGATTGAATCATTATTGTAATGGATCGATACAGTGTATTAAGAATTTAAGATCCATTGCGATTCTGAATATCGATTCTAATGCCCAGAATGAACATCTTTAATTAGTTTATGGTTGGTATGTTTTTTTTTAATTATTCTTTTTATTTTTACGTTTGGCCATTTTTCAAAACTGTTGTGGCCAGTATGTGTCAAGAGAGTCATGAAAATGTAAATGAAAACGGATTTTAATTTTTTCTTGAATGCATCAAAAAAATCAAAAAGTATAGTATATAGTCTTATCCATCTTGGGGTTATAGATATTGCTGCCAATATAATTCTTCCTTTTTTCCCCAAGGATAACCTGTTTTGTGTATATTTGCTTGTGTAAATATTCCCTTGACCAGTTATGGGGATGGGAATGTTCCCCATGTAAAGGGAAGATTTTCCGCCGAGCCGAGTGGTATTGGCTCGGGGACCAAGGTCCGATGTACCATCTTGATTTGTCATATATATTCCAAGTAGACATGCGAACTTTGCTTTCGCGATGTAGGATTGAAAGGGAATTTGCATCTTGTATGGAACAGTCAAATTAGCGCCATCTGTTGACAGTCGGATGGTACTGTAGTGGCGAACTTCTTTTCTTCGGGTGATGGTAGATGTCGCCACATGTTCATCCTGTTTATTATCCTTTCTGGTGTTTTATATCCACTAAAAATTTTCTCCTCAATAAACTCTAAAAGCCTCCCTTTCTCTGAAGCATTCATCTTATTAATACTACTGACATTTTTTTTTTTTGAGTTATTGTTCCTTATAACGGTGACATCAGATTCACCACTTATGGATAGGCTGGCATTACTAACTGATACTAAGGTACAATCCTGAGTATCACTTTGAGGATCTTCAAAGTCAATCACATCATTAAATTTTGATTGAGTTGTTTCTGTCAAATCAATATAAAAGTTAGGTGTTGAACAATGTAATGGTAGTAGGTTTGACCTATTTTTTTATTTTTAGGAGTAAGACTTGCATCATTATTTTCTGGTATTGTGTCATCCAGCAATATCGCAGTGCTGTTTGCTGAAGAGTCAATAGTTATATTTTTGGCACTTCTCAGTTTAGTGACGTTTTTCGATTTTTCTTTTCGGAGAACAACCCCAAAACGAAAGTGTCAAATTTTTTATTTCTGAGTATAAGTCCTGTCAAAAATTGACGTTTGATGTCACTTTTGCGTAATAAGAGCTTGAATGTAAATTTGACGTTGAAAAAAAAAAGAAAACAAAATTTCGACCTGGTAGGAAGCTATCCCATACATTTAGTACTGGAGTTGGCTCGAGTGAGGGTTCCTAGGGAGTTGTATGGGGAAATTGAAACTTTCCTACCAAGACCGGGATTAAAGGCGGAGCGCCGCGTAGGGCGAAGCCCGGAGCGGCCACTACCATGTCGGCGTGCCGGAAAATGTATGCGGAGCGCCGCGTAGGGCGAAGCCCGAAGCGGCCATTTTCACCAGGAGACCTATGTACAAAACCAAGCGGAGCGCCGCGTAGGGCGCAGCCCGGTGCGGCCATTTCATCGTTACATAGAGCGACAGATCCAAGCGGAGCGCAGCGTAGGGCGTAGCCCGGAGCGGCCATTTCATCGTTACATCGAGCGGGAGGAGCAAGCGGAGCGCCGCGTAGGGCGTAGCCCGGAGCGGCCATTTCATCGTTACATCGAGTGTGTACGGTGTGTCATTCACCTTACATTCTGATAGGTCAGCAAATAAGTTGTAATGTTGTTATGCGCGGCTGACCTATTTTTACTTACTTATAATTTATATTTTAAGTGCATATTTCGTAGCCAAGCAAGACGGCCGTATTTCTATAGCAATAATTAGTTTTAATCAACATTGTGGAATCGTAATAAATATCTTCATTTTTCTCAACAACGAGTTTAACTTCTACACACAACAAGCAGAGCAAGAACAGATGTATGGTAGCAAGAGACCATACATCTTTATGGTCCTTCGAGCTACTCATTGATTGTGAATCTCGGGTACAGAACGATCGGGCTGATTGGCTTCCCAGAAGCGGGTCTAACCAGTCAGTTTGAGAAGGCGACCTACCTGTGCTGAGACTAGCAAACTTTGAGAACCAGCAAATAGCAAGCAAACAGCCTTAATCATTTTCAAGCACTTCAAGCATTCCACAAGCATAGCAAGCATCCTCAAGCAAAGCAAGCATTTTACAAGCATAGCAAACATTTCACAAGCATAGCATACATTTCACAAGCATAGCAAACATTTCTCAAGCATAGCAAGCATTCCTCAAGCATAGCAAGCATTCTACAAGCATAACAAGCACTTTACAAATATAGCAAGCATTCTTCAAGCAAAGCAAGCATTCTTCAAGCAAAGCAAGCATTCTTCAAGCATCGCAAGTATTTTACAAGCATAGCAAATAGTTCAAGCAAACCACACAAGTATTATTCAATTATATCAACAAGCATCTATAAAAGTTTAACATGGACGACCTTCTAGCAAACCAACAGCAGATTGTAGAGGCTATTGATCAAGTATTTGTGAACTTCAAGAAAGACGGTCAGGATAGAAAAACACCTGATTACATCCAACGTAGATTAAATACTCTGGACAGTTACTGGCAAGAATTTCATAAGAATCATGTTCAGCTTTGGGCGTTCCCTGACAAGTCTCATAAATATTTCGCAAAAAATACCTACGAGAACACAAAAGCAACTTACGAAAATATAAGAGCAACAATTGCTGCCTATGTTCCGGGTCCAGAGTCGCAAGCATCAAGACCATCCACTCCCAAACTACTAAAACCAGCAACACCGATAACCATACCTTCCTACTCAGGAACCCAGTCTGCGGTTTATTCTGAAACTAGGGGAACAAATAGCAAAACAGATGAACTGCTCAAGAAGCAAGCGAGCAACTTTAGAGCCTTTCAAAGAACAATTTCTAACATCAATATCGATTCAGTCACGGAAAAATGGGAGTTCGAAGACCTGCTCCGTACCCTGCAGTCGAGATGGTCAGCAATAGATAGTCTGCACTGGGAAATTGACAGTGAAATCCAAGGTCAAGATCAAGATTATGAGCATTCATTTACATCCTACGAGAAAATGTATAATGACACCAAGCGGAAAATAAATAGCAAGCTCTGGTCCGTGTCCCACAGGGAGAAGTCCACCCCTCAAATGGAGATACCTGTCTTCGTTGGGAGTTACCATCAATGGACATCATTCAAGGATTTATTTACGGAATCAGTTCACAATAACCCATCGCTATCAAGTGCACAAAAAATGCAGTTTTTGAAAAGCAAAATCAAAGGTGAAGCAGAGAGACTTCTACAACATCTTCCCATAAGCTCCGAGAACTACGCCATCTGCTGGGAAATACTAAACCACAGATATAATAACAAAAAACTTATCTTCACCTCACACATCAATAGCTTATTGAGTGTCCCAGTCATTCAACATCAACAACCAACTATCAATCAAATCAAACGCCTTCATGACACCACCCTGGAAACACTAAACGCTGTAAAGAACCTTGGCGTGGACATCAGCACATGGGACCCCTTGATCGTACACCTCCTCGCTCAAAAATTGGACAATGACTCATTCAACGACTATAATGAGTCACTGAAGAATCCTCGGGAGTTGCCAACCCTGAAAGAATTTTTAGCATTCCTGGAAGCTAAATTCACAACAATGGAATCCTCTCGTAGAAAGCATGAACAAACTACGCCCAGATTACCTATGAACTCAGCATCAGCAAAACAAAGCAACCCCAGACATTATCAAGTTTATACCAACAACCAAAACACAGCAGAGCATTTTAACATGAAAAATAATCAGTTTAAAACCAACTGTCCCCTCTGAAACAACGAGCATGGAATTTATTTCTGCCAACAGTTCTTGTCTATGACGCCACAACAAAAGCGAAACACAGTATGGAAGTTAAGAATGTGTTCAAATTGTTTATTTAATCATCAAGGTCCATGCACCTCTCTTAAAAGATGTCGAGAATGCCGTGGCCAACACAACACGCTCCTGCATGAAGCCTACGTACAATCTAATAAGTCGACTCCGAAAAGCAAGCCAAGAATGGTCAATCACAGCAGCACATCTAATCAAACCGGTCATACTGTTGACTCATCTCATCAACAACAATTATCCGAAATATTATTAGCTACAGCGATTGTTCAAGTACAAGCCGCCAATGGATCATATTACGAATTAAGAGCACTTCTCGATCAGGGATCACAAACATCTATTATAACGGAGAAAGCAGCACAATTGTTATCACTACCTAGAAAACATTGTAAAGGCGTCATCACTGGAATCGGAGCAGCTATCATAGTAGGCTTGTATCTGATGTGGAGAAGAATACGACGTACCCGCCTGACGGCGGCCCACTCCCCAGCCGAGCCCCCGCGGGAGGGCAATACAACAGTGCGACTCTCTTCCGTGCGAAGCAGCGTGTGTGAAGAAGAGAACCCTCGCGGACGTAGTGAACAAGTGATAAATATTCAAAGTGCAAGTGTTCCAAGTGCCAGTGTTCAATTCACAAATAGGTCTTCGTCGCCCATAACAAATAATAGCAGCACCTCCTTTTTCAAACAATTGTAAAATTACAGCATCTTAGTAATCTCTCATCTCTGGCGGCCTGGAGCATGTACGGTGTGTCATTCACCTTACATTCTGATAGGTCAGCGAATAAGTTGTAATGTTGTTATGCGCGGCTGACCTATTTTTACTTACTTATAATTTATATTTTAAGTGCATATTTCGTAGCCAAGCAAGACGGCCGTATTTCTATAGCAATAATTAGTTTTAATCAACATTGTGGAATCGTAATAAATATCTTCATTTTTCTCAACAACGAGTTTAACTTCTACACACACCGCTAGCAGAGCAAGAACAGATGTATGGTAGCAAGAGACCATACAGAGTGGTAGGACCAAGCGGAGCGCCACGTAGGGCGCAGCCCGGAGCGCCGCGTAGGGCGCAGCCCGGAGCGGTCATTTCATCGTTACATAGAGCGACAGATCCAAGCTAAGCGCCGCGTAGGGCGCAGCCCGGAGCGGCCATTTTATCGTTACATAGAGCGGCAGGACCAAGCGGCCATTTTATCGTTACATCGAGCGGTAGGAGCAAGCGGAGCGCCGCGTAGGGCGTAGCCCGGAGCGGCCATTTCATCGTTACATCGAGCAGCAGGACCAAGCGGAGCGCCGCGTAGGGCGCAGCCCGGAGTGGCCATTTCATCGTTACATAGAGCGACAGATCCAAGCGGAGCGCCGCGTAGGGCGCAGCCCGGAGCGGCCATTTCATCGTTACATAGAGCGACAGATCCAAGCGGAGCGCCGCGTAGGGCGCAGCCCGGAGCGGCCATTTCATCGTTACATCGAGTGGTAGGGCCAAGCGGAGCGCCGCGTAGGGCGCAGCCCAGGGCGGCCATTTCATCACAACTATTTTCAACAAAAAACCAAGCGGAGCGCCGCGTTGGGCGAAGCCCAGAGCGGCCATTCATCGCAAGTCTTTTCAACAAAACAAAGCAGAGCGCCACTCAGAGCCCAACCTGCCCAAGGACACACATTTGATTTATCCTTCCGTTGGCATAAAAAGAACAAGGGCAACGCCCGTCACAGACAGAGAACCGCCTTATGTAATCTCGCGAGGCCGCAGGCCGAGCTGCGTCTCGCGAGGCCGAAGGTCGAGCTCCGCGGAGGGCGAAGCCCGTAGCGTCGCCGCGCAGGGCGTAGCCCGGAGCGGCCGAGCGTCGCAGACCTAGCTTGAAGGCGCGCCCGCGCAAAGCGCGGGGCGGCAAAAAGCTAGTCTATCTATCTATCTATATCTATCTATCTATATTATATAAAGCTAGATTACCACTGACTGACTGACTCACTGATCAGGGCTGTTTTTGGGGGGGTTGCCGGGTTTTTTTCTTGATTTTTCCGGAGAAAGACCCCAAAACGTAAAGTGTCAAATTTTCAATTTCTGAGTATGAGGTCCTGTCAAAAACTGACGTTTGATGTCACTTTTGCCCAATCAGAGCGTGTATGTATATTTGACGTTGAAAAAAAAAGCCGCCGCGTAGGGCGCAGCCCGGAGCGGCCATTTCATCACAACTATTTTCAACAAAAAACCAATTCATTCAAGGCCATTCATCGCAAGTCTTTTCAACAAAACCAAGCCGTGCACCACTCGGGGCGCAACCTGCCCAAGGACACACAATTGATTTATCCTTCCGTTGGCATAAAAAGATTAAGGGCAGCCGTGACTAGTGTTGCGGCTGGGAAACATTCCGAATCATTTGCTTGGAAAACTTCCGAATAGATCTGAATTATTCCGAATTAATCGGAATAATTCGATTAAGGAAAAAATCGGGATTATCATAACAAAAGCGCGTGTCTGGTACTCTCGCGAGCCTTCATGAACGATGAATCATCAATCAATTCATGAATGATGAAGAGGGTCAACCCATGACCATCCCAGCGATACCCCCGCCTACTGGCGAGTCAGGCAGGCTGTTCTTTGCTTGCGGCTTGGATGAGAGAGAAAAAAAAATACTCTAAGACACATTAGGTCCAATTTATTGGTGACGATTTTTCTGCAAGCGAGTATCAACTATGGATAGATGGAATTGGGTATTTGACTAAATTTTTTTATGTGTTTAATCAAAAGACGCCTCAATTTAAGAAACATCGTTGAAAGAATCACTTGATTCTCATTTGAATTACCTGAGATATCACAACTTTAAGAGCACATATTTTGGGCAAGCCCAAAAACGCTCTATACAAATGGCTATTGTATTGTGACGTCACAACGCAAACTCTTGTATGCGCGTCTAGTAAATTTTGTATGGTAGCTATACCAAATGTTTCGTTTAAGTAAATGGTTTTATAATAAAAGTTGGTGGAAAATTAACGGGTAGTTCAATGATATAATTATTATTTTTTAATTTTATACTTAAAAAATGGACTTGCCTATGAAACTTTGAATGCTCACAAAACCAGCTAGACGATACATTTTTAACTGAAAATGTTGGCCATTGGTTGTTATTTACCAATATTTTAATAGAGTATCAATATTTTTTACTAAATCGAGATTAGTCAAATACCCAATTGTATGGATTTCACAGAAAAACATGCCAAAGACAGAGAACAGTGTGATAAATAAAAGAAAATGCTATAAACATTTTTCAATTTCAGTCTAGTTTCCTCGATACAAGAACTGCATAAGTAACTTTGTAAACCCATACATTTACCCCCAGATACAAAGTTACATTTGCAGTTAGGGTACCGAAAAGAAAAAAAATAAAAATATCTACATTTATAAAAGAAACCTTACTACAAATGTGATAAATAAAAGAAAATACTATAAACATTTTTCAATTTCAGTCTAGTTTTCTAGATACGTTAACTGCATAAGTAACTTTGTAAACCCATACATATGCCCCCAGATACAAAGTTACATTTGCAGTTAAGGTACCGAAAAGAAAAAAAAATAAGAATATCTACATATATTAAAGAAAGGGGATCCTTCTCTCTCTCTTTCTGTTTTATTTTCATTGTCAGGCTCTTTAATTGCAATATGAATGAATTATCTACTGTTTTAATAATAGATTATCATTTCACTAACAAATTACGAAAACTTGACTGTCTAACCAGTAACCCGAACACAGGAGGAATCTTCATAAAATATTAGTAATGATCAGTTCACTTCGATACCTTCATCAAAAATCCACAGAACTATTCAGCTCCTTTCCTGCAAACATTCCCTGCGGGGGATGAGAGGGGGAATCTTTGCGGGTGAAAACTTCTCCAGGGAGGGCCACCCGCCCCGCACCTCACGCAGCTCGCACGAACAACAGCACAGCGCGTGGTGCACGCACGGAACACCAATAGATGGCGCTAAGAATAAGCAATCAAGCAAGTAGTTCGGTATAGTTTCCGAATTCCGATCGATGTCACTATGTATTTTTGCATCGCGCATGCGTTTGTGCTCCCGGATTTCTATAAGAAACGCTAGCTACTACAATTCAGATTTTGGACAAATTTACTTTTCAATCTATATCGTGTAAACATCACCTAACATTTACTTCGATAATTTGAAAAAATTTGACTGAAAGAAGTATTCTGCGAACTATTCCGTAATTATTCGGATTAATTCAGAAGTTTTGCAACTGAAGCCGTGACAGACAGAAAACCGCCAAATGTAATCTCGCGAGGCCGCAGGCCGAGCTGCGTCTCGGGAGGCCGAAGGCCGAGCTCCGCGGAGGGCAAAGCCCGTTGCGTCGCCGCGCAGGGCGCAGCCCGGAGCGGCCGAGCGTCGCAGACCTAGCTTGAAGGCAAAAAAGCTAGTCTATCTATCTATCTATCTATCTTCTATCTTTATTATTATTAAGTTAGATTACCACTGACTCACTGACTGACTGATCAGGGCTGTTTTTGGGGTGGTTGCGGGTTTTTTTTGCGGGTTTTTTTTGACAGCCCTGAGGGTTTTTTTAATCAAAACAGGTTTTTGTGGTTGGAGAAAAAAAAAACAAAATGGCCGCCGTTTTTTGCGATATTCACTTTTTTTTTTCTATCGAATGGCCATGGTTTGATAATTGTCCGAGAATTGCCCGCTAGTGTTGTGCGAGTGGAGGGGGAAAAAGTTGAAAAAACAAAATGGCGGCGCCGCCATCTTGGATTGAAAATTCAATTTCGAGCACTTTTCACGGGATCGTAGCTGGGGGGAGCGCCGCTCGATTTTCAAAATTCTTTTTTGTATCTGTGGCGGACATGTTTTATTTTCAAACGTCAGTTGCGTTTTTTCAAAATCCAAGATGGCGCCGCCTCTGGCGGCCATTTTGTTTGGAGAAAAAAATTGGTGATTTTCAAACGAATTTTGCGGGGTGATGGCAACTCTGGAGAGGGTCGGTATGTTCGGACCGTCGAGGGGTAATTTATCAAGGTATTGCCATGACTGAGAATTTCTACCAAATTCATGGTAGTTTTTGGGCCACGGCCCCGAATGGTAGAAAAAAAAGTTGCCATGCTTGCAAAATCCGAGTATGCAGTTTGGTAGCTATTCGGACTCGCAATGTCGTCAGGGTAGTTTTTTTGGAAAAAACCTGGCAACACTGGAAACGGCGGCGGAAATAAAATTTCGGGTGTCGCTGGCTTTGAGGGGCTCCTGGGACGAAAGTATCATAGATGGAAAAAAAATGAAAATTGTTTCTAGTGGGCTATATGATGTTGTCTATGGTCAGGGGACGCGCTGTCAAAAATACAAGATGGCGGACGGGCTGGCGGCCATTTTGTGAATTTGAAAATTTTTTGGAAATTTCAAAGTGATTTTTTTGACAGATGATGACACTTGAGGGAGTTTGCATGTATGGGGCGGGTGTGAGTCTTGCTTGCGTGTATTGCTATGTCGAAAAAAATTTTTGCTTTTTTTGATAGTTTGGACGTCAGGGCCCAAAATAGTGACGAATCAAAATAGCCGTTTTTGGGAGAAAATAATCCCAGGAGGCCGTCAAATGGGCCAATTCGAATGACATTTGACCATTTTTAAAAATGTCACCTGGCAACACTGGGAGTGATTGGAAAAAAACATTTTCGCGACATGGTCATTTGCGAGAAAGCTTATTGGTTCTCTGGTATAACTATAGAAAAAAAATAAAAATGCCATTCGGTTTTGAAATAGTTGTAGTATATGAAAAAAAAATACGTTTTTTTTAATTTTCAAAATGGCTAACGAGTTGGCGGCCATTTTGTAAAAAAGTGAGTTTTCAAAAAACTTCAAAGTGATTTTTCAGGCAGATGGACGCCACTTTTTCAACTTTTTTGACATAACCTTTGTTGTTGAGCTTGACGAGAGCTACGCAATGGTGAAAAAAAAAATCAAAATTCTTGATTTTTCCGGAGAAAGACCCCAAAACGTAAAGTGTCAAATTTTCAATTTCTGAGTATGAGGTCCCGTCAAAAACTGACGTTTGATGTCACTTTTGCCCAATCAGAGCGTGTATGTATATTTGACGTTGAAAAAAAAAGAAAACAAAATTTCGACCTGGTAGGAAGCTGTCCCATACATTTAGTACTGGAGTTGGCTCGGGTGAGGGTTCCTAGGGAGTTGTATGGGGAAATTGAAACTTTCCTACCAAGACCGGGACCAAAGGCGGAGCGCCGCGTAGGGCGAAGCCCGGAGCGGCTATTACATCGACTCCTACACCTGGAGAACCAAGCGGAGCGCCGCGTAGGGCGAAGCCCGGAGCGGCCATTTCAATTATTCGGTATATTGCGAAAACCATAGCAGAGCGCCGCGTCGGGCGCAGCCCGGAGCGGCCTTCTAATTGGGTATTTGACTAGATTTTTTTATGTGTTTAATCAAAAGACGCCTCAATTTAAGAAACATCGTTGAAAGAATCACTTGATTCTCATTTGAATTACCTGAGATATCACAACTTTAAGAGCACATATTTTGGGCAAGCCCAAAAACGCTCTATACAAATGGCTATTGTATTGTGACGTCACAACGCAAACTCTTGTATGCGCGTCTAGTAAATTTTGTATGGTAGCTATATCAAATGTTTCGTTTAAGTAAATGGTTTCATAATAAAAGTTGGTGGAAAATGAACGGGTAGTACAATGATATAATTATTATTTTTTAATTTTATACTTAAAAAATGGACTTGCCTATGAAACTTTGAATGCTCACAAAACCAGCTAGACGATGCATTTTTAACTGAAAATGTTGGCCATTGGTTGTTATTTACCAATATTTTAATAGAGAATCAATATTTTTTACTAAATCGAGATTAGTCAAATACCCAATTGTATGTATGGACTTTATCATTGTGCTCTATGTAATACTGCAGAGCAATGGCGAAGCGCCGCGTAGGGCGAAGCCCGGAGCGGCCAAATGATCCCAATTAACGCACACTGGATATAGCGGAGCGCCGCGTAGGGCGCAGCCCGGAGCGGCTATTTCATCACAACATGGAGTGGCAAAACCAAGCGGAGCGCCGCGTAGGGCGTAGCCCGGAGCGGCCATTTCATCGTTACATCGAGTGGCAGGACCAAGCGGAGCGCCGCGTAGGGTGAAGCCCGGAGCGGCCATTTCATCGTTACATCGAGTGGTAGGAGCAAGCGGAGCGCCGCGTAGGGCGTAGCCCGGAGCGGCCATTTCATCACAACTATTTTCAACAAAAAACCAAGCGGAGCGCCGCGTTGGGCGTAGCCCAGAGCGGCCATTCATCATAAGTCTTTTCAACAAAACAAAGCAGTGCGCCACTCGGGGCGCAACCTGCCCAAGGACACACATTTGATTTATCCTTCCGTTGGCATAAAAAGAACAAGGGCAACGCCCGTCACAGACAGAGAACCGCCTTATGTAATCTCGCGAGGCCGCAGGCCGAGCTGCGTCTCGCGAGGCCGAAGGTCGAGCTCCGCGGAGGGCGAAGCCCGTAGCGTCGCCGCGCAGGGCGCAGCCCGGAGCGGCCGAGCGTCGCAGACCTAGCTTGAAGGCGCGCCCGCGCAAAGCGCGGGGCGGCAAAAAGCTAGTCTATCTATCTATCTATCTATCTATCTATCTATCTATATTATATAAAGTTAGATTACCACTGACTCACTGACTCACTGATCAGGGCTATTTTTGGGGGGTTGCGGGTTTTTTTTCTGGGTTTTTTTAATCTGTCAACATTATTGGTTTAATCAAAGCAGGTTTTTGTGGTTGAAAAAAAAAGAAAACAAAATTTCGACCTGGTAGGAAGCTGTCCCATACATTTAGTACTGGAGTTGGCTCGGGTGAGGGTTCCTAGGGAGTTGTATGGGGAAATTGAAACTTTCCTACCAAGACCGGGACCAAAGGCGGAGCGCCGCGTAGGGCGAAGCCCGGAGCGGCTATTACATCGACTCCTACACCTGGAGAACCAAGCGGAGCGCCGCGTAGGGCGAAGCCCGGAGCGGCCATTTCAATTATTCGGTATATTGCGAAAACCATAGCAGAGCGCCGCGTCGGGCGCAGCCCGGAGCGGCCTTCTAATTGGGTATTTGACTAGATTTTTTATGTGTTTAATCAAAAGACGCCTCAATTTAAGAAACATCGTTGAAAGAATCACTTGATTCTCATTTGAATTACCTGAGATATCACAACTTTAAGAGCACATATTTTGGGCAAGCCCAAAAACGCTCTATACAAATGGCTATTGTATTGTGACGTCACAACGCAAACTCTTGTATGCGCGTCTAGTAAATTTTGTATGGTAGCTATATCAAATGTTTCGTTTAAGTAAATGGTTTCATAATAAAAGTTGGTGGAAAATGAACGGGTAGTACAATGATATAATTATTATTTTTTAATTTTATACTTAAAAAATGGACTTGCCTATGAAACTTTGAATGCTCACAAAACCAGCTAGACGATGCATTTTTAACTGAAAATGTTGGCCATTGGTTGTTATTTACCAATATTTTAATAGAGAATCAATATTTTTTACTAAATCGAGATTAGTCAAATACCCAATTGTATGTATGGACTTTATCATTGTGCTCTATGTAATACTGCAGAGCAATGGCGAAGCGCCGCGTAGGGCGAAGCCCGGAGCGGCCAAATGATCCCAATTAACGCACACTGGATATAGCGGAGCGCCGCGTAGGGCGCAGCCCGGAGCGGCTATGTCATCATAACATGGAGTGGCAAAACCAAGCGGAGCGCCGCGTAGGGCGTAGCCCGGAGCGGCCATTTCATCGTTACATCGAGTGGCAGGACCAAGCGGAGCGCCGCGTAGGGTGAAGCCCGGAGCGGCCATTTCATCGTTACATCGAGTGGTAGGAGCAAGCGGAGCGCCGCGTAGGGCGTAGCCCGGAGCGGCCATTTCATCACAACTATTTTCAACAAAAAACCAAGCGGAGCGCCGCGTTGGGCGTAGCCCAGAGCGGCCATTCATCATAAGTCTTTTCAACAAATAAAGCAGTGCGCCACTCGGGGCGCAACCTGCCCAAGGACACACATTTGATTTATCCTTCCGTTGGCATAAAAAGAACAAGGGCAACGCCCGTCACAGACAGAGAACCGCCTTATGTAATCTCGCGAGGCCGCAGGCCGAGCTGCGTCTCGCGAGGCCGAAGGTCGAGCTCCGCGGAGGGCGAAGCCCGTAGCGTCACCGCGCAGGGCGTAGCCCGGAGCGGCCGAGCGTCGCAGACCTAGCTTGAAGGCGCGCCCGCGCAAAGCGCGGGGCGGCAAAAAGCTAGTCTATCTATCTATCTATCTATCTATCTATCTATCTATCTATATTAAATAAAGTTAAATTACCACTGACTCACTGACTCACTGATCAGGGCTATTTTTGGGGGGGTTGTCGGGTTTTTTTTCTGGGTTTTTTTAATCTGTCAACATTATTGGTTTAATCAAAGCAGGTTTTTGTGGTTGGAGAAAAAAAAAACAAAATGGCGGCCGTTTTTTGCGATATTCACTTTTTTTTTTTCTATCGAATGGTCATGTTTTGAAAAGTGTCTGAGAATCGCCCGTTGGTGTTTTTTAAGTGGAGGGGGAAAAAAGTTGAAAAAACAAAATGGCGGCGCCGCCATCTTGGATTGAAAATTGTATTTCGACCGTTATTTCACGGATCGTAGCTGGGGGGGGGCGCCGCTCGATTTTCAAAATTCTTTTTTGCATCTGTGGCGGACATGTTCTATTTTCAAACGTCAGTTGCGTTTTTCCAAAATCCAAGATGGCGCCGCCCCTGGCGGCCATTTTGTTTGGAGAAAAAAATTGGTGTTTTTCAAACGGATTTTGCGGGATGATGGCAACTCTGGAGAGGGTCGGTATGTTCGGACCGTCGGGGGGTAATTTATCAAGGTGTTGCCATGACTGAGAATTTCTACCAAATTCATGGTAGTTTTTGGGCCACGGCTCCGAATGGTAGAAAAAAAAAGTTGCCATGCTTGCGAAATCCGAGTATGCAGTTTGGTAGCTATGGGGACTCGCAATGTCCTTAGGGTAGTTTTTTGGGAAAAACCTGGCAACACTGGAAACGGCGGCGGAAATAAAATTTCGGGTGTCGCTGGCTTTGAGGGGCTCCTGGGACGAGAGTATCATAGATGGAAAAAAAGTAAAAATTGTCTCTGGAGCGCTATATGATTAAATCTATGGTCAAGGGACGCGCTGTCAAAAAAACAAGATGGCGGACTGGCTGGCGGCCATTTTGTGAATGTGAAAATTTTTTGGAAATTTCAAAGTGTTTTTTTTGACAGATGGCGACACTTGAGGGAGTTTGCATGTATGGGGCGGGTGTGAGTCTCGCTTGCGTGTGTTGCCACGTCGAAAAAAATTTTTGCTTTTTTTGATAGTTTAGACGTCAGGGCCCAAAATAGTGACGAATCGAAATAGCCACTTTTGGGAGAAAATAATTCCAGGAGGCCGTCAAATGGGCCAGTTCAAATGACATTTGACCATTTTTAAAAATGTCACCTGGCAACACTGGGAGTGATTGGGAAAAACATTTTCGCGACATGGTCATTTGCGAGAAAGCTTATTGGTTCTCTGGTATTACTTTACAAAAAAAATAAAAATGCCATTCGGTTCTGAAATAGTTGTAGTATATGGGAAAAATACGTTTTTTTTAATTTTCAAAATGGCGGACGACTTGGCGGCCATTTTGTAAAAAAGTGAGTTTTCAAAAAACTTCAAAGTGATTTTTCGGGCAGATGGCGCCACTTTTTCAACTTTTTTGACATGACCTTTGTTGTTGAGCTTGACGAGAGCTACGCGATGGTGAAAAAAAAAACTCAAAAATCTTGATAATTTTGGAGAACGACCCCCAAACGTTTAGTGTCAAATTTTCAATTTCTGAGTATGAGGTCCTGTCAAAAACTGACGTTTGATGTCACTTTTGCCCAATCAGAGCGTCTATGTGTAATTGACGTTGAAAAAAAAAGAAAACAAAATTTCGACCTGGTAGGAAGCTGTCCCATACATTTAGTACTGGAGTTGGCTCGAGTGAGGGTTCCCAGGGATTTGTATGGGGAAATTGAAACTTTCCTACCAAGACCGGGTCCAAAGGCGGAGCGCCGCGTAGGGCGAAGCCCGGAGCGGCTATTACATCGATTCCTGCACTGGGAGAACCAAGCGGAGCGCCGCGTAGGGCGTAGCCCAGAGCGGCCAATTCATCGCAACATGCAGCGGCAGAACCAAGCGGAGCGCCGCGTAGGGCGAAGCCCGGAGCGGCCATTTCAATCGTTCGGTACATTGCGAAAACATAGCAGAGCGCCGCGTCGGGCGCAGCCCGGAGCGGCCTTCTAACTGTATGTATGGACTTTATAATTGTGCTCTTTGTAACACTGCAGAACAATGGCAAAGCGCCGCGTAGGGCGAAGCCCGGAGCGGCTAAATTATCCCAATTGACGCACACTGGATATAGCGGAGCGCCGCGTAGGGCGCAGCCCGGAGCGGCCATTTCATCGTTACATAGAGCGACAGATCCAAGCGGAGCGCCGCGTAGGGCGCAGCCCGGAGCGGCCATTTCATCGTTACATCGAGGGGTAGGACCAAGCGGAGCGCCGCGTAGGGCGCAGCCCGGAGCGGCCATTTCATCACAACTATTTTCAACAAAAAACCAAGCGGAGTGCCGCGTTGGGCGTAGCCCAGAGCGGCCATTCATCGCAAGTATTTTCAACAAAACCCAGCAGTGCGCCACTCGGGGCGCAACCTGCCCAAGGACACACATTTGATTTATCCTTCCGTTGGCATAAAAAGAACAAGGGCAACGCCCGTCACAGACAAAAAACCAACCTATGTAATCTCGCAAGGCCGCAGGCCGAGCTGCGTCTCGCGAGGCCGAAGGCCGAGCTCCGCGGAGGGCGAAGCCCGTAGCGTCGCCGCGCAGGGCGCAGCCCGGAGCGGCCGAGCGTCGCAGACGTAGCTTGAAGGCGCGCCCGCGCAAAGCGCGGGGCGGCAAAAAGCTAGTCTATCTTCTATCTATCTATACTAATATAATAAAGCTGAAGAGTTTGTTTGTTTGTTTGTTTGAACGCGCTAATCTCCGAAACTACTGGTGCGATTTGAATAATTCTTTTTTTGTTGGATAGTCCATTTATCGAGGAAGGCTATAGGCTAAATAACATTACGCTATGACCAATAGGAGCAAAGACAGAGCGGTAAATGTGTAAAAAACGGGGAAAATTATTCATTTTTGAAGGCTTTCTTTGCGTGCGCTGCGAAAACGGTTCAAGATACACAAAAAATATGTATGAAAGAATTATTCCTCTATACATGATCTAAAAAAAAGTCCGCAACGGCATATGTCTATCTTTTAAGGTTTAGTCACAATGACCGTTTTTATGGTACCAAATTTGGTCGAAATAATTTGTTTAAGTTGTATCAACATAATAATATTAAGGGGGTTGTAAGGGGTTAAAAGGGGGGTAAAAAGTTACTTTTCCACGCGGACGAAGTCGCGGGCGGCCGCTAGTATTATATAAAGTTAAATTACCACTCACTGACTGACTGACTGATCAGGGCTGTTTTTGGGTGGGTTGCCGGGGTTTTTTTTTGGGTTTTTTTAATCTGTCAACATTATTGGTTTAATCAAAGCAGGTTTTTGTGGTTGGAGAAAAAAAAACAAAATGGCGGCCGTTTTTTGCCATATTCACTTTTTTTTTATCTATGGAATGATCAAGTTTTGAAAAGTGTCTGAGAATTGCCCGTTGGAGTTGTGCGAGTGGAGGGGGAAAAAAGTTGAAAAAACAAAATGGCGGCGCCGCCATCTTGGATTGAAAATTAAATTTCGAGCACTTTTCACGGGATCGTAGCTGGGGGGGGCGCCGCTCGATTTTCAAAATTCTTTTTTGCATCAGTTCTTTTTTGCGGACATGTTCCATTTTCAAACGTCAGTTGCATTTTTCCAAAATCCAAGATGGCGCCGCCCCTGGCGGCCATTTTGTTTTGAGAAAAAATTGGTGTTTTTCAAACGAATTTTGCGGGGTGATGGCAACTCTGGAGAGGGTCGGTATGTTCGGACCGTCGGGGGGTAATTTATCGCAGCGTTGCCACGACTGAGAATTTCTACCAAATTCATGGTAGTTTTTGGGCCACGGCCCCGAATGGTACAAAAAAAAAGTTGCCATGCTTGCAAAATCCGAGTATGCAGTTTGGTAGCTATTCGGACTCGCAATGTCCTCAGGGTAGTTTTTTGGAAAAAACCTGGCAACACTGGAAACGGCGGCGGAAATAAAATTTCGGGTGTCGCCGGCTTTGAGGGGCTCCTGGGACGAGAGTATCATAGATGGAAAAAAAGTAAAAATTGTCTCTGGTGTGCTATATGATGTAGTCTATGGTCAGGGGACGCGCTGTCAAAAAAACAAGATGGCGGACGGGCTGGCGGCCATTTTGTGAATTTGAAAAATTTTTGGAAATTTCAAAGTGATTTTTTTGATACATGGCGACACTTGAGAGAGTTTGCATGTATGGGGCGGGTGTGAGTCTCGCTTGCGTGTGTTGCCATGTCGAAAAATTTTTATGCTTTTTTTGATAGTTTGGACGTCAGAGCCCAAAATAGTGACGAATGGAAATAGCCATTTTTGGGAGAAAATAATCCCAGGAGACCGTCAAATGGGCCAGTCCAAATGACATTTGACCATTTTTAAAAATATCACCTGGCAACACTGGGAGTGATTGGGAAAAATATTTTCGCGACATGGTCATTTGCGAGAAAGCTTATTGGTTCTCTGGTATTACTTTAGAAAAAAAGTAAAAATGCCATTCGGTCATGTAATAGTTGTAATATATGGAAAAAATACGTTTTTTTTAATTTTCAAAATGGCGGACGAGTTGGCGGCCATTTTGTAAAAAAGTGAGTTTTCAAAAAAACTTCAAACTGATTTTTCGGGCAGATGGCGCCACTTTTTTCAACTTTTTTGACATGACCTTTGTTGTTGGGCTTGACGAGACCTTCGCGATGGTGAAAAAAAAAACTCAAAATTCTTGATATTTCCGGAGAACGACCCCAAAACGTAAAGTGTCAAATTTTCAATTTCCGAGTATGAGGTCCTGTCAAAAACTGACGTTTGATGTCACTTTTGCCCAATTAGAGCGTGTATGTATATTTGACGTTGAAAAAAAAAAGAAAACAAAATTTCGACCTGGTAGGAAGCTGTCCCATACATTTAGTACTGGAGGTGGCTCGGGTGAGGGTTCCTAGGGAGTTGTATGGGGAAATTGAAACTTTCCTACCAAGACCGGGACCAAAGGCGGAGCGCCGCGTAGGGCGAAGCCCGGAGCGGCCATTTCAATCATTCGGTACATTGCGAAAACCAAAGCAGAGCGCCGCGTCGGGCGCAGCCCGGAGCGGCCGAGCGTCGCAGACCTAGCTTGAAGGCGCGCCCGCGCAAAGCGCGGGGCGGCAAAAAGCTAGTCTATCTCCTATCTATCTATCTATCTATCTATCTTCTATATTATATAAAGTTAGATTACCACTCACTGACTCACTCACTGATCAGGGCTGTTTTTGGGGTGGTTGCGGGTTTTTTTTGCGGGTTTTTTTTTGACAGCCCTGAGTGTTTTTTTAATCAAAGCAGGTTTTTGTGGTTGAAAAAAAAAAAAACAAAATGGCGGCCGTTTTTTGCGATATTCACTTTTTTTTTTTCTATGGAATGATCATGTTTTGAAAAGTGTCTGAGAATCGCCCGTTGGAGTTGTGCGAGTGGAGGGGGAAAAAAGTTGAAAAAACAAAATGGCGGCGCCGCCATCTTGGATTGAAAATTCAATTTCGACCGTTATTTGACAGATCGTAGCTGGGGGGGGCGCCGCTCGATTTTCAAAATTCTTTTTTGCATCTGTGGCGGACATGTTCTATTTTCAAACGTCAGTTGCGTTTTTCCAAAATCCAAGATGGCGCCGCCCCTGGCGGCCATTTTGTTTGGAGAAAAAAATTGGTGTTTTTCAAACGGATTTTGCGGGATGATGGCAACTCTGGAGAGGGTCGGTATGTTCGGACCGTCGGGGGGTAATTTATCGCAGTGTTGCCACTGACTGAGAATTTCTACCAAATTCATGGTAGTTTTTGGGCCACGGCCCCGAATGGTAGAAAAAAAAAGTTGCCATGCTTGCGAAATCCGAGTATGCAGTTTGGTAGCTATTCGGACTCGCAATGTCCTCAGGGTAGTTTTTTGGAAAAAACCTGGCAACACTGGAAACGGCGGCGGAAATAAAATTTCGGGTGTCGCTGGCTTTGAGGGGCTCCTGGGACGAGAGTATCATAGATGGAAAAAAAAGTAAAAATTGTCTCTGGATGCGCTATATGATGTAGTCTATGGTCAGGGGACGCGCTGTCAAAAAAACAAGATGGCGGACGGGCTGGCGGCCATTTTGTGAATTTGAAAAATTTTTGGAAATTTCAAAGTGATTTTTTTGACAGATGGCGACACTTGAGGGAGTTTGCATGTATGGGGCGGGTGTGAGTCTCGCTTGCGTGTGTTGCCATGTCGAAAAAAATTTTTGCTTTTTTTGATAGTTTGGACGTCAGGGCCCAAAATAGTGACGAATCGAAATAGCCATTTTTGGGAGAAAATAATCCCAGGAGGCCGTCAAATGGGCCAGTCCGAATGACATTTGACCATTTTTAAAAATGTCACCTGGCAACACTGGGAGTGATTGGGAAAAACATTTTCGCGACATGGTCATTTTCGGCGATAGCTTATTGGTCCTCTGGTATTACTTTAGAAAAAAAATTAAAAATGCCATTCGGTTCTGTAATAGATTGTAGTATATGGGAAAAATACGTTTTTTTTAATTTTCAAAATGGCGGACGAGTTGGCGGCCATTTTGTAAAAAAGTGAGTTTTCAAAAAACTTCAAAGTGATTTTTCGGGCAGATGGCGCCACTTTTTCAACTTTTTTGACATGACCTTTGTTGTTGGCTTGACGAGAGCTACGCGATGGTGAAAAAAAAAACTCAAAATTCTTGATATTTCGGAGAACGACCCCCAAACGTAAAGTGTCAAATTTTCAATTTCTGAGTATGAGGTCCTGTCAAAAACTGACGTTTGATGTCACTTTTGCCCAATCAGAGCGTCTATGTGTAGTTGACGTTGAAAAAAAAAGAAAACAAAATTTCGACCTGGTAGGAAGCTGTCCCATACATTTAGTACTGGAGGTGGCTCGGGTGAGGGTTCCTAGGGAGTTGTATGGGGAAATTGAAACTTTCCTACCAAGACCGGGACCAAAGGCGGAGCGCCGCGTAGGGCGAAGCCCGGAGCGGCCACTACCATGTCGGCGCGCCGGAAAATGTATGCGGAGCGCCGCGTAGGGCGAAGCCCGGAGCGGCTATTACATCGATTCCTGCACTGGGAGAACCAAGCGGAGCGCCGCGTAGGGCGTAGCCCGGAGCGGCTATTACATCGATTCTTGCACTGGGAGAACCAAGCGGAGCGCCGCGTAGGGCGAAGCCCGGAGCGGCCATTTCAATCATTCGGTACATTGCGAAAACATAGCAGAGCGCCGCGTCGGGCGCAGCCCGGAGCGGCCTTCTAACTGTATGTATGGACTTTATCATTGTGCTCTATGTAATACTGCAGAGCAATGGCGAAGCGCCGCGTAGGGCGAAGCCCGGAGCGGCCAAATTATCCCAATTGACGCACACTGGATATAGCGGAGCGCCGCGTAGGGCGCAGCCCGGAGCGGCCATTTCATCGTTACATGGAGCGGCAAAACCAAGCGGAGCGCCGCGTAGGGCGCAGCCCGGAGCGGCCATTTCATCGTTACATAGAGCGACAGAACCAAGCGGAGCGCCGCGTAGGGCGTAGCCCGGAGCGGCCATTTCATCGTTACATCGATAGGCAGGACCAAGCGGAGCGCCGCGTAGGGCGTAGCCCGGAGCGGCCATTTCATCGTTACATGGAGCGGCAAGACCAAGCGGAACGCCGCGTAGGGCGTAGCCCGGAGCGGCCATTTCATCGTTACATCGAGTGGTAGGACCAAGCGGAGCGCCGCGTAGGGCGCAGCCCGGAGCGGCCATTTCATCACAACTATTTTCAACAAAAAACCAAGCGGAGCGCCGCGTTGGGCGTAGCCCAGAGCGGCCATTCATCATAAGTCTTTTCAACAAAACAAAGCAGTGCGCCACTCGGGGCGCAACCTGCCCAAGGACACACATTTGATTTATCCTTCCGTTGGCATAAAAAGAACAAGGGCAACGCCCGTCACAGACAGAAAACCGCCTTATGTAATCTCGCGAGGCCGCAGGCCGAGCTGCGTCTCGCGAGGCCGAAGGCCGAGCTCCGCGGAGGGCGAAGCCCGTAGCGTCGCCGCGCAGGGCGCAGCCCGGAGCGGCCGAGCGTCGCAGACCTAGCTTGAAGGCGCGCCCGCGCAAAGCGCGGGGCGGCAAAAAGCTAGTCTATATTATATAAAGTTAGATTACCACTCACTGACTCACTGACTGATCAGGGCTGTTTTTGGGGTGGTTGCGGGTTTTTTTTTGCGGGTTTTTTTTTGACAGCCCTGAGTGTTTTTTAATCAAAGCAGGTTTTTGTGGTTGAAAAAAAAAAAAACAAAATGGCGGCCGTTTTTTGCGATATTCACTTTTTTTTTTTCTATCGAATGGCCATGTTTTGAAAAGTGTCTGAGAATCGCCCGTTGGAGTTGTGCGAGTGGAGGGGGAAAAAAGTTGAAAAAACAAAATGGCGGCGCCGCCATCTTGGATTGAAAATTCAATTTCGACCGTTATTTGACAGATCGTAGCTGGGGGGGGCGCCGCTCGATTTTCAAAATTCTTTTTTGCATCTGTGGCGGACATGTTCTATTTTCAAACGTCAGTTGCGTTTTTCCAAAATCCAAGATGGCGCCGCCCCTGGCGGCCATTTTGTTTGGAGAAAAAAATTGGTGTTTTTCAAACGGAATTTTGCGGGGTGATGGCAACTCTGGAGAGGGTCGGTATGTTCGGACCGTCGGGGGGTAATTTATCGCAGTGTTGCCACGACTGAGAATTTCTACCAAATTCATGGTAGTTTTTGGGCCACGGCCCCGAATGGTAGAAAAAAAAAGTTGCCATGCTTGCGAAATCCGAGTATGCAGTTTGGTAGCTATTCGGACTCGCAATGTCCTCAGGGTAGTTTTTTGGAAAAAACCTGGCAACACTGGAAACGGCGGCGGAAATAAAATTTCGGGTGTCGCTGGCTTTGAGGGGCTCCTGGGACGAGAGTATCATAGATGGAAAAAAAAGTAAAAATTGTCTCTGGTGCGCTATATGATGTAGTCTATGGTCAGGGGACGCGCTGTCAAAAAAACAAGATGGCGGACGGGCTGGCGGCCATTTTGTGAATTTGAAAAATTTTTGGAAATTTCAAAGTGATTTTTTTGACAGATGGCGACACTTGAGGGAGTTTGCATGTATGGGGCGGGTGTGAGTCTCGCTTGCGTGTGTTGCCATGTCGAAAAAAATTTTTGCTTTTTTTGATAGTTTGGACGTCAGGGCCCAAAATAGTGACGAATCGAAATAGCCATTTTTGGGAGAAAATAATCCCAGGAGGCCGTCAAATGGGCCAGTCCGAATGACATTTGACCATTTTTAAAAATGTCACCTGGCAACACTGGGAGTGATTGGGAAAAACATTTTCGCGACATGGTCATTTTCGGCGATAGTTATTTGCCCTCTGGTATTATTTAAAAAAAAAATTAAAAATGCCATTCGGTCCTGTAATAGATGTAGTATATGGGAAAAATACGGATTTTTTGAATTTCAAAATGGCGGACGAGTTGGCGGCCATTTTGTAAAAAGATGAGTTTTCAAAAAACTTCAAAGTGATTTTTCGGGCAGATGGCGCCACTTTTTCAACTTTTTTGACATGACCTTTGTTGTTGGGCTTGACGAGAGCTACGCGATGGTGAAAAAAAAAACTCAAAATTCTTGATATTTCCGGAGAACGACCCCCAAACGTAAAGTGTCAAATTTTCAATTTCTGAGTATGAGGTCCTGTCAAAAACTGACGTTTGATGTCACTTTTGCCCAATCAGAGCGTCTATGTGTAGTTGACGTTGAAAAAAAAAGAAAACAAAATTTCGACCTGGTAGGAAGCTGTCCCATACATTTAGTACTGGAGGTGGCTCGGGTGAGGGTTCCTAGGGAGTTGTATGGGGAAATTGAAACTTTCCTACCAAGACCGGGACCAAAGGCGGAGCGCCGCGTAGGGCGAAGCCCGGAGCGGCCACTACCATGTCGGCGCGCCGGAAAATGTATGCGGAGCGCCGCGTAGGGCGAAGCCCGGAGCGGCCAATTCATCGATAACATGCAGCGGCAGAACCAAGCGGAGCGCCGCGTAGGGCGAAGCCCGGAGCGGCTATCGTTACATCGAGCGGCTGAGGACCAAGCGGAGCGCCGCGTAGGGCGCAGCCCGGAGCGGCCAGTTTCATCGTTACATAGAGCGACAAATACCAAGCGGAGCGCCGCGTAGGGCGGAAGCCCGGAGCGGCCATTTCAATCGTTCGGTACATTGCGAAAAACATAGCAGAGCGCCGCGTCGGGCGCAGCCCGGAGCGGCCTCTAACACCATGTATGGAATTTATCATTGTGTTCTATGTAATAACACGGAGCAATGGCGAAGCGCCGCGTAGGGCGCAGCCCGGAGCGGCCATTTCATCGTAACATGGAGTGGCAAAACCAAGCGGAGCGCCGCGTAGGGCGCAGCCCGGAGCGGCCATTTCATCGTTACATAGAGCGACAGACCAAGCGGAGCGCCGCGTAGGGCGCAGCCCGGAGCGGCCATTCATCGTTACATCGAGCGGCAGGACCAAGCGGAGCGCCGCGTAGGGCGTAGCCCGGAGCGGCCATTTCATCGTTACATCGAGCGGCAGGACCAAGCGGAGCGCCGCGTAGGGCGTAGCCCGGAGCGGCCATTTCATCGTTACATCGAGCGGCAGGACCAAGCGGAGCGCCGCGTAGGGCGTAGCCCGGAGCGGCCATTTCATCGTTACATCGAGCGGCAGGACCAAGCGGAGCGCCGCGTAGGGCGTAGCCCGGAGCGGCCATTTCATCGTTACATCGAGTGGTAGGACCAAGCGGAGCGCCGCGTAGGGCGCAGCCCGGAGCGGCCATTTCATCACAACTATTTTCAACAAAAAACCAAGCGGAGCGCCGCGTTGGGCGTAGCCCAGAGCGGCCATTCATCATAAGTCTTTTCAACAAAACAAAGCAGAGCGCCACTCGGGGCGCAACCTGCCCAAGGACACACATTTGATTTATCCTTCCGTTGGCATAAAAAGAACAAGGGCAACGCCCGTCACAGACAGAAAACCGCCTTATGTAATCTCGCGAGGCCGCAGGCCGAGCTGCGTCTCGCGAGGCCGAAGGCCGAGCTCCGCGGAGGGCGAAGCCCGTAGCGTCGCCGCGCAGGGCGCAGCCCGGAGCGGCCGAGCGTCGCAGACCTAGCTTGAAGGCGCGCCCGCGCAAAGCGCGGGGCGGCAAAAAGCTAGTCTATATAATATAAAGCTCGATTACCACTGACTCACTCACTCACTGATCAGGGCTGTTTTGCGGTGTGTTTGGGTTTATTTTTGCGGAAAAATTTTTGACAGCCCTAAGTGTTTTTTTAATCAATCCAGGTTTTTGACATTTAAAGAAAAAAAAAAACAAAATGGCGGCCGTTTTTGCGACATCAACTTTTTTGTTACGGCAGTTATTCGAGATGTGAAAAGTGTCTCAGAATCACCCTTTGCTATTATGTACATGACAAGAAAAAAAAGTTGAAAAAACAAAATGGCCGCGCCGCCATCTTGGATTGAAAATTTGATTTCGAGCACTTTTCACGGGATCGTAGCTGAGGGGGGCGCCGCTCGATTTTCAAATTTCTTTTTTTAATCTGTGGCGTATATGTTCTACTTTCAAACGTCATTTGCGATTTTTCAAAATCCAAGATGGCGCCGCCCCTGGCGGCCATTTTGTTTGGAGAAAAAAAAGTGCACTTTTCAAACGAATTTTGCGGGGTGATGGCAACACTGGAGAGATTTGAAATGTTCCGAGCGTCGGTGGGTAATTTATCACAGTATTGCCACGACTGAGAATTTCTACCAAATTCATGGTAGTTTTTGGGCCACGGCCCCGAATGGTAGAAAAAAAAAGTTGCCATGTTTGCAAAATCCGAGTATGCAGTTTTGTAGTCATTGGCCTCGCAATGTCCTTCAGATAGTTTTTTGGAAAAATACTGGCAACACTGGAAATGGCGGCGGAAATAAATTTTCGGGTGTCGCTGACTTCTAGAGGTTCCTTGGACGAGGGTATCATAGATGGAAAAAAAATAAAAATTGTCTCTGATAGGTTATGCTATGTAGTATATGGGAAAAATACGCGCTGTCAAAAAAACAAGATGGCGGACGAGCTGGCGGCCATCTTGTGAAATCGTATTTTTTTGAAAATTTTCAAAGTGATTTTTTCGATAGATGGCGACACTTGAGAAAGTTTGCATGTATGAGGCAGGTGTGAGTCTTGCTTACATGTGTTGCCATGTCGAAAAACATTTTTGCGTTTTTTGATAGTTTAGGCGTCAGGGCCCAAAATAGTAAAAAAAATAAAAATTGATTTCCAGGAAAAGTAAACACATCAAACCTTTAGTTGAGTTAGTCTAAATGACATTAGGTCATTTTTAACAAAATCATCTGGCAACACTGGGAGATATTGAGAAAAATGTTTTTTTGACATGGTCATTTTTGAGAGGTTCCTTGGGGAACCAGTATTATTTTAGAAAAAAAATTAAAACGCCATTCGAAGCGATATATGATGTAGTATATGGGAAAAATATGGGTTGTCAAAAAATCAAGATGGCGGACGAGTTGGCGGCCATTTTGTAAAAAAAAGGAGATTTGAAAAAAATCAAAGTTGTTTTTCGACCAGATGGCGCTACTTGGGGAACTCATGATGTATGACGCGAACGAGTGTCTTTCTAAGGTGTGTTGCCATGTTCAAAAATATTTTCATAATTTTAAATAAGTTTCGAGACTTGGTCAAAAAATAAAAAAAATAAAATGACAGTTGTTGGGGAAAAAAAAGTACATGAAGGCTTGAATTTAGGTATTTGAAATCCCTTTGTCCATTTTTACTAAAATTAACTGGCAACACTGGGAGCAGCGTCCAAAAGAAAATTTTGACAGGGGCATTTTTGAGAGGTTCCTTGGGCGAGCAGTATTATCTCAGAGAAAAAGGTAAAACGTGGTTCGACGCGGTATATGTTGTAGAATATGGGAAAAATAGGGTTGTTGAAAAAACAGATGGCGGACGAGTGGCGGCCATTTTGTAAATGTTGAGTTTTTTCGCACTTAAAAACCGATTTTTCGGGCAGTTGGCGCCACTTGACGAGAATCGTTGTTATAATCTTTATGGTAGGTATTAACAAGAGCTACAAATGGTAGAAAAAAAAACGTTATCCTCAAGAAGGCGGACGAGTGGCGGCCATTTTGTAAATGTTGAGTTTTTCGCACTTAAAAACCGATTTTTTCGGGCAGTTGGCGCCACTTGACGAGAATCGTTGTTATAATCTTTATGGTAGGTATTAACAAGAGCTACAAAATGGTAGAAAAAAAAAACTTCATCCTCAAGGAAAATTTTAAGATTTAGTACAAAACTTGTGTAAAATGTACGTAAAATTGTAAATACTCAACGTCTGTGTATTGTGCCCTGTCAAAAAGTGACATGTATTGTCATTCTCAACCAACCAGAGCATTTACAAAAACATGCGACGAAAAAAAAAAAAATAAAATGACAGTTGTTGGGGAAAAAAAGTACATGAAGGCTTGAATTTAGGTATTTGAAATCCCTTTTGTCCATTTTTACTAAAATTAACTGGCAACACTGGGAGATATTGAGAAAAATGTTTTTTTGACATGGTCATTTTTGAGAGGTTCCTTGGGGAACCAGTATTATTTTAGAAAAAAAAAACTTCATCCTCAAGGAAAATTTTAAGATTTAGTACAAAACTTGTGTAAAATGTACGTAAAATTGTAAATACTCAACGTCTGTGTATTGTGCCCTGTCAAAAAGTGACATGTATTGTCATTCTCAACCAACCAGAGCATTTACAAAAACATGCGACGAAAAAAAAAAAGAAAATTTTTTTTTACTCTACTACGAAATTTTCCCATACATTTTGTACTGAAGTCGGCTGAACCCTACACATAGGTACCAGCCAGAAGAATTATTATGAAAACATGCGATGGAGATACAAAATATTAGGGTTATGGGAGAGATGGCAACTAAACCGGGACTATGGAAGGGAATTGAGTTGAGTTGATATTGATGATACAACGGGTCGCCTGCTTTATCGACCTTCTGTCTTAAGTTTTTACGTAATTCTCAAACCTAACAACTTACAGTGACCATATCATATTGAGGAACTATAAAGATTCAATAACATACAAAACTCAAGAAAATTTAGAGTTTCAAACGAAACCACTTATGTAAAATCAATGAGAAGAACCGCAAATATAACTTGGTAATTTCATATATTTATATAGTATTACCACAATATTTATGCGGTTAGTGTAACTAAAAATTTAAATTAAGTTGAATCAAAATTTCATAAAGTAATTTTATCACTTGTGCTTGTTAGCACTACCTACTGACATTAACGTTACGATTATGAACTTTGAATCGCTTAGCCAGCTCAGCGTAGGCATCAAGTGTGGGCTTATATGGAGCTTAAATGGAAAAATCTAAATACTCGACACAAGCCCCGAACACTGAGCGAAGCGCCGCGTAGGGCGAAGCCCGGAGCGGCCATTTCATCACGAGTTTTCTTCACAAACCCATGCGAAGCGCCGCGTAGGGCGAAGCCCGGAGCGGCAAATACATCGATTGTTGCACCGGGAGAATCCCGCAACGGCCATTTCATCATATCATACAGCGGCAGAGCCAAGCGGAGCGCCGCGTAGGGCGAAGCCCGGAGCGGCCATTTCTATCACTCGTTATATTGCAAGAATATAGCAGAGCGCCGCGTCGGGCGCAGCCCGGAGCGGCCTTCTAACTGTACATATGGACTTTTTCATCGTGTTCAACGTAACATTGCGGAGCAAAGGCGAAGTGCCGCGTAGGGCGAAGCCCGGAGCGGCCACTTTCATATGGGTGCGACGAAAAATGAATGCGGAGCGCCGCGTAGGGCGAAGCCCGGAGCGGCCATTCCATTACAAGTTTGAACTTCAAAACCAAGTGGAGCGTTGTGAAGGGCGAAGCCTGGAGTGGCCATTTCAACCTGACTTTCAGGGGCAGTACCAAGCAGAGTGCCGCGTAGGGCGAAGCCCGGAGCGGCCATTTCAATCACTTGGTGTGTTGCGAGAATATAGCAGAGCGCCGCGTCGGGCGCAGCCCGGAGCGGCCTCCTAACAGTATGTATGGACTTTTTCATTGTGCTCTATGCAACACCTAGAAGCAAAAGCGAAGCGCCGCGTAGGGCGAAGCCCGGAGCGGCCATTTCTTTGTAAGTTTCATACGCAGAACCAAGCGTAGCACCGCGTAGGGCGAAGCCCGGAGCGGCCATTTCATCGAAAGTTACACATGCAAAACCAAGCGGAGCGCCGCGAAGGGCGTAGCCCGAAGCGGCTACTTATTTCATCTCAAGTTTATTAAACATAAAAACCAACCGGTGCGCCGCGTAGGGCGAAGCCCGGAGCGGCCATCCATCACAAGGCTTATGGACAAAACCAAACGGAGCGCCGCGTAGGGCGCAGCCCGGAGCGGCCATTTCATCACAAGTTTATCTAACATAAAACCATCGGTGCGCCGCGTAGGGCGAAGCCCGAAGCGGCTATTCCATCACAAGGCATTATCGACAAACTAAGAGGAGCGCCGCGTAGGGCGCAACCGTCCCAAGATCATACATTTGATTTATCTTTCCGTTGGCAAAAAAGTATAAGAGCAGCCGTGACAGACAGAGAACCGCCCCGTGTATCTTCGCGAGGCCGCAGGCCGAGCTGCGTCTCGCGAGGCCGAAGGCCGAGCTCCGCGGAGGGCGAAGCCCGTAGCGTCGCCGCGCAGGGCGCAGCCCGTAGCGGCTAAGCGTCGCAGACCTAGCTTGAAGGCGCACCCGCGCAAAGCGCGGGGCGGCAAAAAGCTAGTCGTATAGTAATATAAAGCTCGCGTAGGGCGAAGCCCGGAGCGGCCACTTTCATATGGGTGCGACGAAAAATGAATGCGGAGCGCCGCGTAGGGCGAAGCCCGGAGCGGCCATTCCATTACAAGTTTGAACTTCAAAACCAAGTGGAGCGTTGTGAAGGGCGAAGCCTGGAGTGGCCATTTCAACCTGACTTTCAGGGGCAGTACCAAGCAGAGTGCCGCGTAGGGCGAAGCCCGGAGCGGCCATTTCAATCACTTGGTGTGTTGCGAGAATATAGCAGAGCGCCGCGTCGGGCGCAGCCCGGAGCGGCCTCCTAACAGTATGTATGGACTTTTTCATTGTGCTCTATGCAACACCTAGAAGCAAAAGCGAAGCGCCGCGTAGGGCGAAGCCCGGAGCGGCCATTTCTTTGTAAGTTTCATACGCAGAACCAAGCGTAGCACCGCGTAGGGCGAAGCCCGGAGCGGCCATTTCATCGAAAGTTACACATGCAAAACCAAGCGGAGCGCCGCGAAGGGGGGGGGCGCCGCTCGATTTTCAAAATTCTTTTTTGTATCTGTGGCGGACATGTTCCATTTTCAAACGTCATTTGCATTTTTCCAAAATCCAAGATGGCGCCGCCCCTGGCGGCCATTTTGTTTGGAGAAAATAAAGTGCACTTTTCAAACGAATTTTGTGGGGTGATGGTAACACTGGAGAGATTTGAAATGTTCCGAGCGTCGGTGGGTAATTTATCACAGTGTTGCCATGACTGAGAATTTCTACCAAATTCATGGTAGTTTTTGGGCCACGGCCCCGAATGGTAGAAAAAAAAAGTTGCCATGTTTGCAAAATCCGAGTATGCAGTTTTGTAGTCATTAAGCCTCGCAATAATCTCCAGATAGTTTTTTGGAAAAATACTGGCAACACTGGAAATGGCGGCGGAAATAAATTTTCGGGTGTCGCTGACTTCTAGAGGTTCCTTGGACGAGGGTATCATAGATGGAAAAAAAATAAAAATTGTCTCTGATAGGTTATGCTATGTAGTATATGGGAAAAATACGCGCTGTCAAAAAAACAAGATGGCGGACGAGCTGGCGGCCATCTTGTGAAATCGTATTTTTTTGAAAATTTTCAAAGTGATTTTTTCGACTAGATGGCGACACTTGAGAAAGTTTGCATGTATGAGGCAGGTGTGAGTCTTGCTTACATGTGTTGCCATGTCGAAAAACATTTTTGCGTTTTTTGATAGTTTAGGCGTCAGGGCCCAAAATAGTAAAAAAAATAAAAATTGATTTCCAGGAAAAGTAAACACATCAAACCTTTAGTTGGGTTAGTTCAAATGACATTAGGTCATTTTTAACAAAATCATCTGGCAACACTGGGAGATATTGAGAAAAATGTTTTTTTGACATGGTCATTTTTGAGAGGTTCCTTGGGGAACCAGTATTATTTTAGAAAAAAAATTAAACGCCATTCTAAAGCGATATATGATGTAGTATATGGGAAAAATATGGGTTGTCAAAAAATCAAGATGGCGGACGAGTTGGCGGCCATTTTGTAAAAAAAAGGAGATTTGAAAAAAATCAAAGTTGTTTTTCGACCAGATGGCGCTACTTGGGGAACTCATGATGTATGACGCGAACGAGTGTCTTTCTAAGGTGTGTTGCCATGTTCAAAAATATTTTCATAATTTTAAATAAGTTTCGAGACTTGGTCAAAAAATAAAAAAAATAAAATGACAGTTGTTGGGGAAAAAAAGTACATGAAGGCTTGAATTAGGTATTTGAAATCCCTTTTTGTCCATTTTTACTAAAATTAACTGGCAACACTGGGAGCAGCGTCCAAAAGAAAATTTTGACAGGGGCATTTTTGAGAGGTTCCTTGGGCGAGCAGTATTATCTCAGAGAAAAAGTAAAAACGTGGTTCGACGCGGTATATGTTGTAGAATATGGGAAAAATATGGGTTGTTGAAAAAACAAGATGGCGGACGAGCTGGCGGCCATTTTGTAAATGTTGAGTTTTTTCGCACTTAAAAACCGATTTTTCGGGCAGTTGGCGCCACTTGACGAGAATCATTGTCATAATCTTTATGGTAGGTATTAACAAGAGCTACAAAATGGTAGAAAAAAAAAACTTCATCCTCAAGGAAAATTTTAAGATTTAGTACAAAACTTGTGTAAAATGTACGTAAAATTGTAAATACTCAACGTCTGTGTATTGTGCCCTGTCAAAAAGTGACATGTATTGTCATTCTCAACCAACCAGAGCATTTACAAAAACATGCGACGAAAAAAAAAAAGAAAATTTTTTTTTACTCTACTACGAAATTTTCCCATACATTTTGTACTGAAGTCGACTGAACCCTAACACATAGGTACCAGCCAGAAGAATTATTATGAAAACATGCGATGGAGATACAAAAGTATTAGGGTTATGGGAGAGATGGCAACTAAACCGGGACTATGGAAGGGAATTGAGTTGAGTTGATATTGATGATACAACGGGTCGCCTGCTTTATCGACCTTCTGTCTTAAGTTTTTACGTAATTCTCAAACCTAACAACTTACAGTGACCATATCATATTGAGGAACTATAAAGATTCAATAACATACAAAACTAAAAAACTCAAGAAAATTTAGAGTTTCAAACGAAACCACTTATGTAAAATCAATGAGAAGAACCGCAAATATAACTTGGTAATTTCATATATTTATATAGTATTACCACAATATTTATGCGGTTAGTGTAACTAAAAATTTAAATTAAGTTGAATCAAAATTTCATAAGTAAGTTTTATCACTTGTGCTTGTTAGCTACTACCTACTGACATTAACGTTACGATTATGAACTTTGAATCGCTTAGCCAGCTCAGCGTAGGCATCAAGTGTGGGCTTATATGGAAAAAATCTAAATACTCGACACAAGCCCCGAACACTGAGCGAAGCGCCGCGTAGGGCGAAGCCCGGAGCGGCCATTTCATCACGAGTTTTCTTCACAAACCCAAGCGAAGCGCCGCGTAGGGCGAAGCCCGGAGCGGCAATTACATCGATTGTTGCACCGGGAGAATCCCGCAACGGCCATTTCATCATATCATAAAGAGGCAGAACCAAGCGGAGCGCCGCGTAGGGCGAAGCCCGGAGCGGCCATTTCTATCACTCGTTACATTGCAAGAATATAGCAGAGCGCCGCGTCGGGCGCAGCCCGGAGCGGCCTTCTAACCGTACATAATATGGACTTTTTCATCGTGTTCAACGAAACATAACGGAGCAAACGCGAAGTGCCGCGTAGGGCGAAGCCCGGAGCGGCCATTTTATCGCAAGGACGACGCACAAAACCAAGTGGAGCGTCGCGTAGGGCGAAGCCCGGAGAGGCCATTTCAACCTGACTTTCAGGGGCAGTACCAAGCGGAGTGCCGCGTAGGGCGAAGCCCGGAGCGGCCATTTCAATCACTTGGTGTGTTGCGAGAATATAGCAGAGCGCCGCGTCGGGCGCAGCCCGGAGCGGCCTTCTAACTGTACATAATATGGACTTTTTCATCGTGTTCAACGAAACATTACGGAGCAAACGCGAAGTGCCGCGTAGGGCGAAGCCCGGAGCGGCCATTTTATCGCAAGGACGACGCACCAAACCAAGTGGAGCGTCGCGTAGGGCGAAGCCCGGAGCGGCCATTTCAACCTGACTTTCAGGGGCAGTACCAAGCAGAGTGCCGCGTAGGCGAAGCCCGGAGCGGCCATTTCAATCACTTGGTGTGTTGCGAGAATATAGCAGAGCGCCGCGTCGGGCGCAGCCCGGAGCGGCCTCCTAACAGTATGTAGGTATGGACTTTTTCATTGTGCTCTACGCAACATCGTGAAGCAAAGGCGAAGCGCCGCGTAGGGCGAAGCCTGGAGTGGCCATTTCACCGCAAGCATGACATATAAATTTAAGCGGAGCGCCATTTAATTGAAACACGACGCATGACATTAAGCGGAGCGCCGCGTAGGGCGCAGCCCGGAGCGGCTTTTCATCGTCAGATAGACGGGCAGAACCAAGCAGAGCGCCGCGTAGGGCGAAGCCCGGAGCGGCCATTTCTTTGTAAGTTTCATACGCGGAATCAAGCGGAGCGCCGCGCAGGGCGCAGCCCGAAGCGGCTATTTATTTCATCTCAAGTTTATCAAACATAAAAACCAACCGGTGCGCCGCGTAGGGCGAAGCCCGGAGCGGCCATCCATCACAAGGCTTATCGACAAAACCAAACGGAGCGCCGCGTAGGGCGCAGCCCGGAGCGGCCATTTCATCACAAGTTTATCAAACATAAAACTAAGCGGTGCGGCGCATAGGGCGAAGCACGAAGCGGCTATTCCATCACAAGGCTTATCGACAAACTAAGAGGAGCGCCGCGTAGGGTGCAACTGTCCCAAGATCATATATTTGATTTATCCTTCCGTTGGCAAAAAAGTATAAGAGCAGCCGTGACAGACAGAGAACCGCCCCGTGTAACTTCGCGAGGCCGCAGGCCGAGCTGCGTCTCGCGAGGCCGAAGGCCGAGCTCCGCGGAGGGCGAAGCCCGTAGCGTCGCCGCGCAGGGCGCAGCCCGTAGCGGCTAAGCGTCGCAGACCTAGCTTGAAGGCGCACCCGCGCAAAGCGCGGGGCGGCAAAAAGCTAGTCTATCTATCTATCTATATTATATAAAGTTAAATTACCACTCACTCACTGACTGACTGATCAGGGCTATTTTTGGGGGGGTTGCCGGGGTTTTTTTTTGGGTTTTTTTAATCTGTCAACATTATTGGTTTAATCAAAGCAGGTTTTTGTGGTTGGAGAAAAAAAAAAACAAAATGGCGGCCGTTTTTTGCGATATTCACTTTTTTTTTTTCTATCGAATGGCCATGGTTTGAAAAGTGTCTGAGAATCGCCCGTTAGAGTTGTGCGAGTGGAGGGGGAAAAAAGTTCAAAAAACAAAATGGCGGCGCCGCCATCTTGGATTGAAAATTTCATTTCGACCGTTATTTGACAGATCGTAGCTGGGGGGGGCGCCGCTCGATTTTCAAAATTCTTTTTTGCATCTGTGGCGGACATGTTCTATTTTCAAACGTCAGTTGCGTTTTTTCAAAATCCAAGATGGCGCCGCCCCTGGCGGCCATTTTGTTTGGAGATAAAAATTGGTGATTTTCAAACGAATTTTGCGGGGTGATGGCAACTCTGGAGAGGGTCGGTATGTTCGGGCCGTCGGGGGGTAATTTATTGCAGTGTTGCCAGGACTGAGAATTTCTACCAAATTCATGGTAGTTTTTGGGCCACGGCCCCGAATGGTAGAAAAAAAAAGTTGCCATGCTTGCAAAATCCGAGTACGCAGTTTGGTAGCTATTTGGACTCGCAAAGTCCTCAGGGTAGTTTTTTGGAAAAAACCTGGCAACACTGGAAACGGCGGCGGAAATAAATTTTCGGGTGTCGCTGGCTTTGAGGGGCTCCTGGGACGAGAGTATCATAGATGAAAAAAAAATGTAAATTGTCTCTGATGCGCTATATGATGTAGTCTATGGTCAGGGGACGCGCTGTCAAAAATACAAGATGGCGGACGGGCTGGCGGCCATTTTGTGAATTTGAAAAATTTTTGAAAATTTCAAAGTGATTTTTTTGATACATGGCGACACTTGAGAGAGTTTGCATGTATGGGGCAGGTGTGAGTCTCGCTTGCGTGTGTTGCCATGTCGAAAAAAATTTTTGCTTTTTTTGATAGTTTGGGCGTCAGGGCCCAAAATAGTGACGAATCGAAATAGCCGTTTTTGGGAGAAAATAATCCCAGGAGGCCGTCAAATAGGCCAGTCCGAATGACATTTGACCATTTTTAAAAATGTCACCTGGCAACACTGGGAGTGGTTGGGAAAAACATTTTCGCGACATGGTCATTTGCGAGAGAGCTTATTGGTTCTCTGGTATTACTTTAGAAAAAAAGTAAAAATGCCATTCGGTCATGTATTAGTTGTAGTATATGGGAAAAATACGTTTTTTTTAATTTTCAAAATGGCGGACGAGTTGGCGGCCATTTTGTAAAAAAGTGAGTTTTCAAAAAACTTCAAGGTGAATTTTCGGGCAGATGGCGCCACTTTTTCAACTTTTTTGACATGACCTTTATTGTTGAGCTTGACGAGAGCTACGCGACGGTGAAAAAAAAAACTCAAAATTCTTGATATTTCCGGAGAACGACCCCAAAACGTAAATGGTCAAATTTTCAATTTCTGAGTATGAGGTCCTGTCAAAAACTGACGTTTGATGTCACTTTTGCCCAATCAGAGCGTCTATGTGTAATTGGCGTTAAAAAAAAAAGAAAACAAAATTTCGACCTGGTAGGAAGCTGTCCCATACATTTAGTACTGGAGTTGGCTCGAGTGAGGGTTCCTAGGGAGTTGTATGGGGAAATTGAAACTTTCCTACCAAGACCGGAACCAAAGGCGGAGCGCCGCGTAGGGCGAAGCCCGGAGCGGCCACTACCATGTCGGCGCGCCGGAAAATGTATGCGGAGCGCCGCGTAGGGCGAAGCCCGGAGCGGCTATAACATCGATTCCTGCACCGGGAGAACCAAGCGGAGCGCCGCGTAGGGCGAAGCCCGGAGCGGCCAATTCATCTGTAACATGCAGCGGCAGAACCAAGCGGAGCGCCGCGTAGGGCGAAGCCCGGAGCGGCCATTTCAATCATTCGGTACATTGCGAAAACATAGCAGAGCGCCGCGTCGGGCGCAGCCCGGAGCGGCCTTCTAACTGTATGTATGGACTTATCATTGTGCACTATGTAATACTGCAGAGCGATGGCGAAGCGCCGCGTAGGGCGAAGCCCGGAGCGGCCAAATTATCCCAATTGACGCACACTGGATATAGCGGAGCGCCGCGTAGGGCGAAGCCCGGAGCGGCCATTTCATTGTAACATGAAGTGACAGGAGCAAGCGGAGCGCCGCGTAGGGCGCAGCCCGGAGCGGCCATTTCACCACGAGATCTATGTACATAACCAAGCGGAGCGCCGCGTAGGGCGCAGCCCGGAGCGGCCATTTCATCGTTACATAGAGCGACAGATCCAAGTGGAGCGCCGCGTAGGGCGAAGCCCGGAGCGGCCATTTCAATCTTTCGGTATATTGCGAAAACCATAGCGGAGCGCCGCGTAGGGCGCAGCCCGGAGCGGCCACTTCATCGTAACATCGAGCGGTAGGACCAAGCGGAGCGCCGCGTAGGGCGTAGCCCGGAGCGGCCATTTCATCGTTACATCGAGCAGCAGGACCAAGCGGAGCGCCGCGTAGGGCGTAGCCCGGAGCGGCCATTTCATCGTTACTTCGAGCGGCAGGAACAAGCGGAGCGCCGCGTAGGGCGCAGCCCGGAGCGGCCATTTCATCGTTACATCGAGCGGTAGGAACAAGCGGAGCGCCGCGTAGGGCGCAGCCCGGAGCGGCCACTTCATCACAACTATACTCAACAAAAAAGCCAAGCGGAGCGCCGCGTTGGGCGAAGCCCAGAGCGGCCATTCATCTTAAGTCTTTTCAACAAAACAAAGCAGAACACCACTCGGGGCGCAACCTGCCCAAGGACACACATTTGATTTAGCCTTCCGTTGGCATAAAAAGAACAAGGGCAACGCCCGCCACAGACAAACAACCGCCACGTGTAAATTTGCGAGGCCGCAGGCCGAGCTGCGTCTCGCGAGGCCGAAGGCCGAGCTCCGCGGAGGGCGAAGCCCGTAGCGTCGCCGCGCAGGGCGCAGCCCGGAGCGGCCGAGCGTCGCAGACCTAGCTTGAAGGCGCGCCCGCGCAAAGCGCGGGGCGGCAAAAAGCTAGTCTATATTATATAAAGTTAGATTACCACTCACTGACTGACTGATCAGGGCTGTTTTTGGGGTGGTTGCGGGTTTTTTTTGCGGGTTTTTTTTTGACAGCCCTGAGTGTTTTTTTAATCAAAGCAGGTTTTTGACATTTTGAAAAAAAAAAACAAAGACCGGAACCAAAGGCGGAGCGCCGCGTAGGGCGAAGCCCGGAGCGGCCACTACCATGTCGGCGCGCCGGAAAATGTATGCGGAGCGCCGCGTAGGGCGAAGCCCGGAGCGGCTATAACATCGATTCCTGCACCGGGAGAACCAAGCGGAGCGCCGCGTAGGGCGAAGCCCGGAGCGGCCAATTCATCGTAACATGCAGCGGCAGAACCAAGCGGAGCGCCGCGTAGGGCGAAGCCCGGAGCGGCCATTTCAATCATTCGGTACATTGCGAAAACATAGCAGAGCGCCGCGTCGGGCGCAGCCCGGAGCGGCCTTCTAACTGTATGTATGGACTTTATCATTGTGCACTATGTAATACTGCAGAGCGATGGCGAAGCGCCGCGTAGGGCGAAGCCCGGAGCGGCCAAATTATCCCAATTGACGCACACTGGATATAGCGGAGCGCCGCGTAGGGCGAAGCCCGGAGAGGCCATTTCATTGTAACATGAAGTGACAGGAGCAAGCGGAGCGCCGCGTAGGGCGCAGCCCGGAGCGGCCATTTCACCACGAGATCTATGTACATAACCAAGCGGAGCGCCGCGTAGGGCGCAGCCCGGAGCGGCCATTTCATCGTTACATAGAGCGACAGATCCAAGTGGAGCGCCGCGTAGGGCGAAGCCCGGAGCGGCCATTTCAATCTTTCGGTATATTGCGAAAACCATAGCGGAGCGCCGCGTAGGGCGCAGCCCGGAGCGGCCACTTCATCGTAACATCGAGCGGTAGGACCAAGCGGAGCGCCGCGTAGGGCGTAGCCCGGAGCGGCCATTTCATCGTTACATCGAGCAGCAGGACCAAGCGGAGCGCCGCGTAGGGCGTAGCCCGGAGCGGCCATTTCATCGTTACTTCGAGCGGCAGGAACAAGCGGAGCGCCGCGTAGGGCGCAGCCCGGAGCGGCCATTTCATCGTTACATCGAGCGGTAGGAACAAGCGGAGCGCCGCGTAGGGCGCAGCCCGGAGCGGCCACTTCATCACAACTATACTCAACAAAAAAGCCAAGCGGAGCGCCGCGTTGGGCGAAGCCCAGAGCGGCCATTCATCTTAAGTCTTTCAACAAAACAAAGCAGAACACCACTCGGGGCGCAACCTGCCCAAGGACACACATTTGATTTAGCCTTCCGTTGGCATAAAAAGAACAAGGGCAACGCCCGCCACAGACAAACAACCGCCACGTGTAAATTTGCGAGGCCGCAGGCCGAGCTGCGTCTCGCGAGGCCGAAGGCCGAGCTCCGCGGAGGGCGAAGCCCGTAGCGTCGCCGCGCAGGGCGCAGCCCGGAGCGGCCGAGCGTCGCAGACCTAGCTTGAAGGCGCGCCCGCGCAAAGCGCGGGGCGGCAAAAAGCTAGTCTATATTATATAAAGTTAGATTACCACTCACTGACTGACTGATCAGGGCTGTTTTTGGGGTGGTTGCGGGTTTTTTTTGCGGGTTTTTTTTTGACAGCCCTGAGTGTTTTTTTAATCAAAGCAGGTTTTTGACATTTTGAAAAAAAAAAAACAAAATGGCGGCCGTTTTTGCGAAATCAACTTTTTTGTTACGGCAGTTATTCGAAAAGTGAAAAGTGTCTCAGAGTCACCCTCTGCTGTCATATGCATGAAAAGAAAAAAAAGTTGAAAAAACAAAATGGCGGCGCCGCCATCTTGGATTGAAAATTTCATTTCGACCGTTATTTGACAGATCGTAGCTGGGGGGGGCGCCGCTCGATTTTCAAAATTCTTTTTTGCATCTATGGCGGACATGTTCTATTTTCAAACGTCAGTTGCATTTTTCCAAAATCCAAGATGGCGCCGCCCCTGGCGGCCATTTTGTTTGGAGAAAAAAATTGGTGATTTTCAAACGAATTTTGCGGGGTGATGGCAACTCTGGAGAGGGTCGGTATGTTCGGACCGTCGGGGAGTAATTTATTGCAGTGTTGCCACGACTGAGAATTTCTACCAAATTCATGGTAGTTTTTGGACCACGGCCCCGAATGGTAGAAAAAAAAAGTTGCCATGCTTGCAAAATCCGAGTATGCAGTTTGGTAGCTATTCGGACTCGCAAGGTCCTCCAGGTAGTTTTTTGGAAAAAACCTGGCAACACTGGAAACGGCGGCGGAAATAAAATTTCGGGTGTCGCCGGCTTTGAGGGGCTCCTGGGACGAGAGTATCATAGATGGAAAAAAAGTAAAAATTGTCTCTGGTGTGCTATATGATGTAGTCTATGGTCAGGGGACGCGCTGTCAAAAAAACAAGATGGCGGACGGGCTGGCGGCCATTTTGTGAATTTGAAAAATTTTTGGAAATTTCAAAGTGATTTTTTTGACAGATGGCGACACTTGAGAGAGTTTGCATGTATGGGGCGGGTGTGTGTCTCGCTTGCGTGTGTTGCCATGTCGAAAAAAATTTTTGCTTTTTTTGATAGTTTGGACGTCAGGGCCCAAAATAGTGACGAATCGAAATAGCCATTTTTGGGACAAAATAATCCCAGGAGGCCGTCAAATGGGCCAGTCCAAATGACATTTGACCATTTTTAAAAATGTCACCTGGCAACACTGGGAGTGATTGGGAAAAACATTTTCGCGACATGGTCATTTGCGAGAAAGCTTATTGGTTCTCTGGTATTACTTTAGAAAAAAAATAAAAATGCCATTCGGTTGTGTAATAGTTGTTGTATATGGGAAAAATACGTTTTTTGTAATTTTCAAAATGGCGGACGAGTTGGCGGCCATTTTGTAAATAGATGAGTTTTCAAAAAACTTCAAAGTGATTTTTCGGGCAGATGGCGCCACTTTTTCAACTTTTTTGACATGACCTTTGTTGTTAGGCTTGACGAGAGCTACGCGATGGTGAAAAAAAAACTCAAAATTCTTGATATTTCCGGAGAACGACCCCAAAACGTAAAGTGTCAAATTTTCAAATTCTGAGTATGAGGTCCTGTCAAAAACTGACGTTTGATTTCACTTTTGCCCAATCAGAGCGTCTATGTGTAGTTGACGTTGAAAAAAAAAGAAAACAAAATTTCGACCTGGTAGGAAGCTGTCCCATACATTTAGTACTGGAGTTGGCTCGGGTAAGGGTTCCTAGGGAGTTGTATGGGGAAATTGAAACTTTCCTTCCAAGACCGGGACCAAAGGCGGAGCGCCGCGTAGGGCGAAGCCCGGAGCGGCTACTGTCATGTCGGCGCGCCGGAAAATTGACGCGGAGCGCCGCGTAGGGCGAAGCCCGGAGCGGCTATTACATCGATTCCTGCACTGGGAGAACCAAGCGGAGCGCCGCGTAGGGCGAAGCACGGAGCGGCCAATTCATCATAACATGCACCGGCAGAACCAAGCGGAGCGCCGCGTAGGGCGAAGCCCGGAGCGGCCATTTCAATCATTCGGTACATTGCGAAAACATAGCAGAGCGCCGCGTCGGGCGCAGCCCGGAGCGGCCTTCTAACTGTATGTATAGACTTTATCATTGTGCTATATGTAATACTGCAGAGTAATGGCGAAGCGCCGCGTAGGGCGAAGCCCGGAGCGGCCAAATTATCCCAATTGACGCACACTGGATATAGCGGAGCGCCGCGTAGGGCGCAGCCCGGAGCGGCCATTTCATCGCTTCATAGAGCGACAGATTCAAGCGGAGCGCCGCGTAGGGCGTAGCCCGGAGCGGCCATTTCATCGTTACATCGAGCGGCAGGACCAAGCGGAGCGCCGCGTAGGGCGCAGCCCGGAGCGGCCATTTCATCGTTACATCGAGTGGTAGGACCAAGCGGAGCGCCGCGTAGGGCGCAGCCCGGAGCGGCCATTTCATCGTTACATTGAGTGGTAGGACCAAGCGGAGCGCCGCGTAGGGCGAAGCCCGGAGCGGCCATTTCATCGTTACATCGAGCGACAGACCCAAGCGGAGCGCCGCGTAGGGCGCAGCCCGGAGCGGCCTTTTCATCGTTACATCGAGTGGTAGGACCAAGCGGAGCGCCGCGTAGGGCGCAGCCCGGAGCGGCCATTTCATCACAACTATTTTCAACAAAATACCAAGCGGAGCGCCGCGTTGGGCGTAGCCCAGAGCGGCTATTCATCGCAAGTCTTTTCAACAAAACCAAGCAGTGCGCCACTCGGGGCGCAACCTGCCCAAGGACACACATTTGATTTAGCCTTCCGTTGGCATAAAAAGAACAAGGGCAACGCCCGTCACAGACAGAAAACCGCCTTATGTAATCTCGCGAGGCCGCAGGCCGAGCTGCGTTTCGCGAGGCCGTAGGCCGAGCTCCGCGGAGGGCGAAGCCCGTAGCGTCGCCGCGCAGGGCGCAGCCCGGAGCGGCCGAGCGTCGCAGACCTAGCTTGAAGGCGCGCCCGCGCAAAGCGCGGGGCGGCAAAAAGCTAGTCTATATTATATAAAGTTAAATTACCACTCACTGACTGACTCACTGATCAGGGCTATTTTTGGGGGGGTTGCCGGGTTTTTTTTCTGGGTTTTTTTAATCTGTCAACATTATTGGTTTAATCATCACATAATTAATGTGGTTGAAGAAAAAAAAAACAAAATGGCGGCCGTTTTTTGCGATATTCACTTTTTTTTTATCTATGGATTGATCATGTTTTGAAAAGTGTCTGAGAATCGCCCGTTGGTGTTGTGCGAGTAGAGGGGGAAAAAAGTTGAAAAAACAAAATGGCGGCGCCGCCATCTTGGATTGAAAATTCAATTTCGAGCACTTTTCACGGGATCGTAGCTGGGGGGGGCGCCGCTCGATTTTCAAATTTCTTTTTTTAGTCTGTGGCGGACATGTTCTTTTTTCAAACGTCAGTTGCATTTTTCCAAAATCCAAGATGGCGCCGCCCCTGGCGGCCATTTTGTTTGGAGAAAAAAATTGGTGATTTTCAAACGAATTTTGCGGGGTGATGGCAACTCTGGAGATGGTCGGTATGTTCGGACTGTCGGGGGGTAATTTATCAAGGTGTTGCCATGACTGAGAATTTCTACCAAATTCATGGTAGTTTTTGGGCCACGGCCCCGAATGGTAGAAAAAAAAAGTTGCCATGCTTGCGAAATCCGAGTATGCAGTTTGGTAGCTATTCGGACTCGCAATGTCCTCAGGGTAGTTTTTTGGAAAAAACCTGGCAACACTGGAAACGGCGGCGGAAATAAATTTTCGGGTGTCGCTGGCTTTGAGGGGCTCCTGGGACGAGAGTATCGTAGATGGAAAAAAAGTAAAAATTGTCTCTGGTGCGCTATATGATGTGGTCTATGGTTAGGGGACGCGCTGTCAAAAAAACAAGATGGCGGACGGGCTGGCGGCCATTTTGTAAATTTGAAAATTTTTTGGAAATTTCAAAGTGATTTTTTTGACAGATGGCGACACTTTGGGGAGTTTGCATGTATGAGGCGGGTGCAAAGATATTGTATATAAGAACTAGATGGCGTACTCATTACTTGCATTCGAGCCTCGTGAGATGTCTATAACTTGATTGGCATCCTACTCTAATAAGGTGACCACACGATTTAGATTTTCGATTACAATTATTGTTTGTCAAACTCAGTCCACTCACGTGGGAGTCGGACATCGCTTTCTCTAGGAAACTCGTGAAGCCCATTCAAACTAGAAGGGCTAGCACGAACGTTTCAAAGTATCGTTTGAGTATTTATGAGCAATTTTGTATGAAAAAAACACAAGTTCCAAATTAAAATACCTTATTATGTATACGTACGATACGAAGAGACTACCGACTTTTCGAAAAGTTTGTGCTAGCCCTATTAGATTTTCTATTTACCTACCTATCATAATACACTCTGCGGCACATTTAACCGGCCATAGCGTATTATTCATACAAACGTACACACTTTGCGATTTGAAGGTTCTATGGAGCAAGAATATTGACTAAAATTTAATTTATTTCACAAACTCTTGGGGAAACTGGGGACACTTGATCCCCATTGTTAGTTCTATAAAAACAAAACGTACATAGGTAGTCAATTTTGTGAACTACCTACTGTTCCTCATTTTTTGATTAATATATTTATTAGTGCTTCATATATATTCATAATGTATGTGATGTTGTCTCAATTTATTTATTTATTTATATTTTTTTACATTTTCCCAGAACTTTCCAAAAGAATCAAGTGTCCCCTATTCTGGGAAACTTGATCCCAGTAACAGGTAAACTAGATCTTAGGGGATCAAATCTCTCTAATGCAAATTTGAAATAAATGAAAACCCGGTGTCTTTATAAAAGCATTATTTAATTTAACAAAATATTAAATTTATATTGCTTTACATGTCTCACATGTCTCACTCAAGTATTAATTTTATGAGCATTGAGTCTCAGTCCTAGAAGAAATTTTACATTTTCATAAATATAAAATACAGCTTTGAAAATTTACATTTTATTGCATTAGCACTATATGCGAATGCACTATCTATATGAACTGATCATCATCTAAAGGTTGGACTTACATTAGAAACGTTTGAAAATCACTTGTTTAGTAATTTTTCCCGGTATGACGGTAAGCCACCTTTTTTTAATTTCTTCATTCTTTGGAAATCTGAAACAGTAAAAAATCCAGTCTTTAGATGACAAGCGAAATGGACACCCTACTCAATGCAAAAATAAAACTTTGACTAAACACTTACTTATGAAAAGATACACCGCAACCTTTATATCATTCACTTTTGCATCCTATCACACAACAAGTGAGAACTATTATTAAATAAATAAGCACAATTTTACACTTTTTTTGTCGTCACAATAATACAATCTTTCAAATTATTTTTGCCGCCGCCATAATGGTGATGTCCAGACGCCAAGTGTTGCATATTTATTATAATTAAAACTACCATATCACCGACTTTTACATAAAACTAGTCGTTTATCATGGTTTAAAATTAAAAAAATAAAAAAGACATTATTAATTCCAACGTATCATTCTTTTAAATTACTCAATATTTTGAAAGTTCCCCAGAAGAAGAAATATAAACTTTGCGTAAGTTATACCACAAAGGTTTTTTTTTATGATGTCAACCCTTTAGACAAGGACATATTCCTGTCGATCGCCATCTCGCTCGGCTCGATTTTCTGTAAAGCGATTTGGCATTTCAAAGTAATCTTTATTCTCATTGCATAGAATCGAAATTAACATTGCATTCATTTTCATAGTACACCATCTTGTTATAATGTAAAATCTTTGGGCGGGTGTGAGTCTCGCTTGCGTGTGTTGCCATGTCGAAAAAAATGTTTGCTTTTTTTGATAGTTTGGACGTCAGGGCCCAAAATAGTGACAAATGGAAATAGCCATTTTTGGAAGAAAATAATCCCAGGAGGCCGTCAAATGGGCCAGTCCAAATGACATTTGACCATTTTTAAAAATGTCACCTGGCAACACTGGGAGTGATTGGGAAAAACATTTTCGCGACATGGTCATTTGCGAGAAAGCTTATTGGTTCTCTGGTATTACTTTAGAAAAAAAATAAAAATGCCATTCGGTTCTGAAATAGTTGTAGTATATGGGATAAATACGTTTTTTTTAATTTTCAAAATGGCGGACGAGTTGGCGGCCATTTTGTAAAAAAGTGAGTTTTCAAAAAACTTCAAACTGAATTTTCGGGCAGATGGCGCCACTTTTTCAACTTTTTTGACATGACCTTTGTTGTTAAGCTTGACAAGAGCTACGCGATGGTGAAAAAAAAAACTCAAAATTCTTAATATTTTCGGAGAACGACCCCAAAACGTAAAGTGTCAAATTTTCAATTTCTGAGTATAAGGTCCTGTCAAAAACTGACGTTTGATGTCACTTTTGCCCAATCAGAGCGTCTATGTGTAGTTGGCGTTGAAAAAAAAAGAAAACAAAATTTCGACCTGGTAGGAAGCTGTCCCATACATTTAGTACTTGAGTTGGCTCGAGTGAGGGTTCCTAGGGAGTTGTATGGGGAAATTGAAACTTTCCTACCAAGACCGGGACCAAAGGCGGAGCGCCGCGTAGGGCGAAGCCCGGAGCGGCCACTACCATGTCAGCGAGCCGGAAAATGTATGCGGAGCGCCGCGTAGGGCGAAGCCCGGAGCGGCCATTTCATCACGAGTTGTACGTACAAAACCAAGCGGAGCGCCGCGTAGGGCGAAGCCCGGAGCGGCCATTCCAATCTTTCGGTATATTGCGAAAACCATAGCAGAGCGCCGCGTCGGGCGCAGCCCGGAGCGGCCTTCTAATTGTATGTATGGACTTTATCATTGTGCTCTATGTAATACTGCAGAGCAATGGCGAAGCGCCGCGTAGGGCGAAGCCTGGAGCGGCCAAATTATCCCAATTGACGCACACTGGATATAGCGGAGCGCCGCGTAGGGCGAAGCCCGGAGCGGCCAAATTATTCCAATTGACGCACACTGAATATAACAAAGCGCCGCGTAGGGCAAAGCCCGGAGCGGCCATTTCATTGTAACATGAAGTAACAAGAGTAAGCGGAGCGCTGCGTAGGGCGCAGCCCGGAGCGGCCATTTCATCGTTACATAGAGCGACAGATCCAAGCGGAGCGCCGCGTAGGGCGTAGCCCGGAGCGGCCATTTCATCGTTACATCGAGCGGCAGGACCAAGCGGAGCGCCGCGTAGGGCGTAGCCCGGAGCGTCCATTTCATCGTTACATAGAGCGACAGATCCAAGCGGAGCGCCGCGTAGGGCGAAGCCCGGAGCGGCCATTTCATCGTTACATCGAGTGGTAGGACCAAGCGGAGCGCCGCGTAGGGCGCAGCCCGGAGCGGCCATTTCATCACAACTATTTTCAACAAAAAACCAAGCGGAGCGCCGCGTTGGGCGAAGCCCAGAGCGGCCATTCATCTCAAGTCATTTCAACAAAACCAAGCAGAGCGCCACTCTGGGCGCAACCTGCCCAAGGACACACATTTGATTTATCCTTCCGTTGGCATAAAAAGAACAAGGGCAACGCCCGTGACAGACAAAAAACCAACCTATGTAATCTCGCGAGGCCGCAGGCCGAGCTGCGTCTCGCGAGGCCGAAGGCCGAGCTCCGCGGAGGGCGAAGCCCGTAGCGTCGCCGCGCAGGGCGCAGCCCGGAGAGGCCGAGCGTCGCAGACCTAGCTTGAAGGCGCGCCCGCGCAAAGCGCGGGGCGGCAAAAAGCTAGTCTATCTATCTATCTATCTATATTATATAAAGTTAGATTACCACTCACTGACTCACTCACTGATCAGGGCTATTTTTGGGGGGGTTGCCGGGTTTTTTTTCTGGGTTTTTTTAATCTGTCAACATTATTGGTTTAATCAAAGCAGGTTTTTGTGGTTGAAAAAAAAAAAAACAAAATGGCGGCCGTTTTTTGCGATATTCACTTTTTTTTTTTCTATCGAATGGTCATGTTTTGAAAAGTGTCTGAGAATCGCCCGTTGGAGTCGTGCGAGTGGAGGGGGAAAAAAGTTGAAAAAACAAAATGGCGGCGCCGCCATCTTGGATTGAAAATTCAATTTCGAGCACTTTTCACGGGATCGTAGCTGGGGGGGGCGCCGCTCGATTTTCAAAATTCTTTTTTGTATCTGTGGCGGACATGTTCCATTTTCAAACGTCAGTTGCATTTTTCCAAAATCCAAGATGGCGCCGCCCCTGGCGGCCATTTTGTTTGGAGAAAAAAATTGGTGTTTTTCAAACGAATTTTGCGGGGTGATGGCAACTCTGGAGAGGGTCGGTATGTTCGGGCCGTCGGGGGGTAATTTATCGCAGTGTTGCCACGACTGAGAATTTCTACCAAATTCATGGTAGTTTTTGGGCCACGGCCCCGAATGGTAGAAAAAAAAAGTTGCCATGCTTGCAAAATCCGAGTATGCAGTTTGGTAGTTATTAGGACTCGCAATGTCCTCAGGATAGTTTTTTGGAAAAAAGCTGGCAACACTGGAAACGGCGGCGGAAATAAAATTTCGGGTGTCGCTGGCTTTGAGGGGCTCCTGGGACGAGAGTATCATAGATGGAAAAAAATGAAAATTGTCTCTGGTGCGCTATATGATGTAGTCTATGGTCAGGGGACGCGCTGTCAAAAATACAAGATGGCGGACGGGCTGGCGGCCATTTTGTAAATTTGAAAAATTTTTGGAAATTTCAAAGTGATTTTTTTGACAGATAGCGACACTTTGGGGAGTTTGCATGTATGAGGCGGGTGTGAGTCTTGCTTGCGTGTGTTGCCATGTTGAAAAAAATTTTTGCTTTTTTTGATAGTTTTGACGTCAGGGCCCAAAATAGTGACAAATGGAAATAGCCATTTTTGGGAGAAAATAATCCCAAGAGGCCGTGAACTGGGTCAGTACAAATGACATTTGACCATTTTTAAAAATGTCACCTGGCAACACTGGGAGTGGTTGGGAAAAATATTTTCGCGACATGGTCATTTTCGGCGATAGTTATTTGCCCTCTGGTATTATTTAAAAAAAAAATTAAAAATGCCATTGTTTAAGATTGTAAAAAAACAAATAAAATTAAAAAGTTAAAATTACCTAGAAAATAACAAAGGAAAATAATTGTACTAGAAAGCACGCCATATTTGTTTAATATTTAGTGACTAGATTCCTCAATAGATGGCGCTGTGCAAATATACATCGCGCAAGCGTTTTGGTTTTTTGGAAACATATAAGGTCTCAGTTGATTATTGAATACACGCACTCTTATATAGCAGGAACCTGGTTGTTTTATTTTATTCTTCGTATTCCTGCCTACGTTTTTGGGACACTGTACAGTAGTGGTCCTTACGGTACGCCGGATTCGGAAACCTGGGAGTTCGTCGTGCAGCTGGCCAGTCACCGGTACACCGACACAGTGGCGGATTGTTGCTGATGGTGTATGTTTTTCTTCGATCTTCGTGGTCGAGCATCAACTGTTGGCGCCAGAGGGCGCTAAAAGCAGTCGAAGATTGAGTTGGCGTGTTGACACCAGAGGGCGCTAAAAGCAGCTGAAGATCGTCTAGCGCTCCAGGGGCGCGCTGAAGTTATTGCGGTGACGGTAAAGTGATTGCGGCACGTGTGAGTAATTTAACATTTTAAAGTGAAGTTTAGACTTAGAAAATTTTAATTAGAAAATCATTGAGTTAAAGTTAAATCTGGGACTTAGAATAATTTGCGAAAAAGTGATCAGACGGGGAATCCATGCCCAATTTTCTATGTTCCGAATTCTCCAAACACTTAGAAAAATTTGAACGAGTTTTTGCTGGACTTCAAAAATTTCGTCGTGTATTTTACTTGGACTTTAGTTTAGTTTGTAAAGTGTTTAGTTAAGGAGTTGTTTAATCAATAATTTACATACTTGTGTTTTGTTTATTTCATGTTATTTTGCCACTATTTATTTACACTAACATAGTTTTCCTTTGTTCCCATGCCAAAAGATTCTAATAAATCGTTCCATTCCATTGAAAATCCTTGCGAAGTCAGTATGGAGGCTTTAACTAATTTGCAGGATGATGTCAAATGCGCTATCAGTAAAGGTAAAATTAATTTTAAAAAGTCGCCAAAAGATAGGATAACGCAATCTTATGTTGAAACCAGGCTGGAAACATTGGAGGAACAGTGGAAGTCATTCGTAGATACTCACAGAACTATAATTACCGATGTGGACTCTGATGAGTATCGTGAATCGACTTATTATGTTAGCGAGGTTTATGAGACAACACAAGAGTTGTATTACGAGTATAAAACCGAACTTAAAGAATGCTTATCAAATCTTGTAAAAGCAAATAATTGCAGTGCTAAGCCTTCAGCTTCGCATACTAAAAACTCCTCATTCGCCACTGTGCCGCAGGTAAAATTACCAAAGATAACGATTCCTACTTTCAGTGGGAAATATACAGAATGGACCACCTTTCAAGATCTATTCGAGTCGTTGGTTCATAGAAATAATAGTCTTGAAGATGTCCAAAAAATGCATTATCTGAAAGCGCATTTAGCTGGCGAAGCTGAGCAGCTGTTGCGCTATGTACCTGTTACGGAGGCAAATTATAATGATGCTTGGGCTTTGTTGAAGAAGAGATTTAGCAACAAAAAATATTTAGCAAATTGTTTACTTAAGCGTTTAATTAGTCAAGCTAGTATTACTGTCGAGTCATCTAAAGCTACTAAGGATTTGTTAGATACTACAAGCGATTGTCTAAATGGTCTCAAAAATTTAGGTTTAAATACAGACTCTTGGGACGTTATAGTTATTTATATCATCAGTTCGAAATTGGATACAGAGTCACGTAAGTTGTGGGAAGCCGAAATAAGTACATCAGAGGACCATCCTACGATGACACAATTTAAAACATTTTTAGAACATAGGTTCCGGTCCTTAGAATTTCTTCCTCCAACTAAGCCAGCGAAAACTAATGTTAGCCGTAATAGTGTAACAGTTCACCATGCCGCAACAGTGTCATGCCCGTTCTGCTCAGAAGGTCATAGGCTGTTCAATTGCAAGAACTTTGCAAATGAAACTTGTGAAGCACGCCGTAATTTTGTCCAGTCCAATGGTTTGTGCTATAATTGTATGTGTCCAGGCCATTCCGTGTTTACATGCCGTCAAACTTCCAGGTGTCGTGTGTTAAAAGAAGCATCATTCTCTTTTGCATGTCAGTGTTCCCAAATCATCTGTAAATAATGTTACAAGTCCCACAGTTGATGAGAGTGTCGTCACTAATGTCGCAACGTTACCGTGTAACGACGAAGTAACGAAGGTTGTAGCGTACTCTAATGTTTCCAGAGAAGTGCTGTTAGCTACAGCGCTTGTTAACGTAGAGTCTCACTCTGGAAAACAATTGACGTTCAGGTCCTTGTTAGATCAGGGCTCACAGGGCTCATTTATCACAGAGTCAGCGGTTCAGTCTCTTGGTCTAAAGAGAGAGCCAAGTAAAATTAAAATATGTGGTGTTGGTGATCATGTTGATCCCGTTGTATCAAAAACAATGGTAAAGTTTAGCATCCAGTCAATCCATGATCCCAAAGTCAATATTACTGTCAGTGCTCATGTACTAAATAAATTGACATCAGTCATCCCATCAAGGAAGGTACGTATTCAGACTTGTCAAAATGTATTGCACTTAGAGCTAGCTGATCCCAAATTCCACGTTCCTAACAAAATTGATTTGCTGCTTGGAGCTGATGTATTCAGCCAGATTTTAGTAGATGGGTTATTCAAGGGCCCGCCTGGTACGCCAATAGCTCAAAACACGTTGCTAGGTTGGGTTCTATCTGGTCAGGTTCAATCAGAACCTGTGGACAGCTCCAAGATGTGTTACAGTGGCCGAATCATCAGTATGCATGCTTGTATAGAGGAAGACAGTTTACTGAAGAAATTTTGGGAACTGGAAGCAGAGCCTCCTTCCAGCCATGTGAAGAATATTCTCACTCAGGAAGAACGAGACTGTCAGGATTTCTATGCAGCTACAACGACCAGAGATAGTGAAGGCCGCTACATTGTTAGGTTACCTTTCCGTTCTCCTCAACCTCAGTGTAGAGATGGTAATTCTCTTAGTATTGCTGCCAAGAGACTCGAGTACTTGGAGAAAAGGTTGTTGAAATCTCCAAAGTTGAGAGTTCAGTACTCGCAAGTGATGGCAGAGTATCTTACTTTAGGGCACATGGAGCAAGTTGATGAAGAATCCAAGCGAAACTCTGACGCAGTCTACCTTCCTCATCATCCTGTAGTCCGAGAGGATAAGACCACATCTAAGGTACGCATAGTGTTTAATGCGTCTAGTCCAGGCACTAATGGCAGGTCTCTCAACGATGACCTTATGGTAGGCCCAACGCTACAGCTGGACTTGAGGCATGTTATCATGCGATGGCGGAGTCATCCTGTGGCTCTTATTGCTGATCTGGTGAAGATGTACCGGCAAATAAAGGTAGCTGAAGAAGACACCGACTACCTAAGAGTCCTATGGTCAGATGAGTCTGGTGTTCAGCATTATAGGATGTTACGTGTAACTTTCGGTACAGCCAGCGCACCCTATCTCGCCGTAAGAACCCTGCATCAGCTTGCACAGGACGAAGGTATGTCATTCCCTCTAGTAGCTGAAAAAATCATCAAGGATTTCTACATGGATGACTTGATGACGGGCTGTCAAACTGTTGAAGAAGGTTTAGTAATTTACAAGGCCATGAGTGAAATAATGAAGAAAGGATGTTTCGAAATGCAGAAATGGGGATCTAGCAGTAAAGAGTTGATGGAACAAATAGGAGAAGAAAGAATAGGTTGCGACGAGACAATGGAAATAGGATCAGAAAAGGAAGGAAGTGAAGTCAAAAAGGTTTTAGGTATATGCTGGAACCAATCATCAGATGAGTTTGAATATACTGTGCAGTTACCGCCACTAAACTCACCTGTTACTAAGAGAAAAGTCTTGTCCGACATCTCCCGGTTGTACGATCCACTCGGATGGATAGCTCCATCCATAATTCAAGGGAAGATTTTCATTCAGAAATTATGGATGTCTGGATTAGACTGGGATCATGAATTGCCAGAACACTTGCTTAAGGAGTGGACAGATTACCGGAACAAGCTTACTACGCTGACGAAATTCACAATTCCTAGATGGATGCATACCAGTCTCGATGACGTGTGTGTAGAGTTGCATGGGTTTTGTGATGCATCCAAAGACGCTTACGCTGCCGTGGTCTATCTTCGAGTTAAGAACAGCACAGGTGAGGTTCATGTGAACCTTATAACCTCAAAAACGAAGGTATCACCCATAAAAGTAGTGTCCATACCACGACTTGAGCTGTGTGGTGCAGTCCTGTTGACGCGTCTGATGTCTGAAGTTGCGGAAGTCTTAAATGTTCCTAAAGAACACGTTCATGCCTGGACAGATTCCCAAGTGGTTTTGGCATGGCTCAGTAGTCACCCCAGCAGATGGAAAACATTCATTGCCAACAGAGTGTCAGACATCTTGACAGTTTTTGAAAGAAAGCAATGGTCCCATGTTCGCTCTCAAGAAAACCCCGCTGATTGCGCATCCCGAGGAGTGCAGCCATGTAAAGAAAAGGAATTGTTATTGTGGAGAAATGGTCCGTCGTGGTTGGCAGAAGAACAAGTTAATTACAGTCCACTTAGCTGCAACCATGACACCAATCTTGAAGAAAGAGCTTCTAAAGAGGTAACGTGCACTACCACTCAAATAGGATCTGACATCGTCCATAGGTTTTCTACACTTCGACGATTAACAAGAGTTTTGTCTTACTGTCGCAGATTCATAAGTGTAGCTTTAGCCAAAGCGAAATCCCAGCCGTGTGAGAAATTCCCTTCATGGCTTACAAGAAAAGAACTTGACAAAACTACTGAGTTGTTGATCAGGAAGTGCCAGCTGGAGCATTTCAAGGATGAAGTTCAGGATTGCTTAAAAAATAAGCCTATTGAAAGAAAGAGCAAGATACGGAGTCTCAATCCATTTTTAGACCACACCGGTATCCTTAGGGTGGGCGGTAGGCTTCAAAACTCTGAACTTTCATCAAGTATGAAAAACCCTATAGTGTTGCCATATAAGTCACATTTGACTGAACTTCTTGTTGCTGACGCTCATGAACGCACGTTGCATGGTGGACCCCAGTTGATGCTCAGCTATCTTCGGTCCAAGTATTGGATAGTTAATGCGCGGAGAGCTATTAAAACATGCGTTCACAAGTGTGTCACATGCACTCGGTACTCGTCTCGGCCTGTGAATCAATTAATGGGTCAACTTCCTTCGGCAAGAGTCAATCCAGGTCGTCCCTTTGAACAAAGTGGAGTTGACTTTGCAGGTCCTATTGCCGTGAGGATGAGTAAAGGAAGAGGGAATCGATCTACCAAGGGGTACATTTGTTTATTTATCTGTATGGCTACCAGAGCTATACACTTGGAAGCGGTTAGTGACTTAACATCCGAAGGTTTCATTGCCGCTTTCAAAAGATTTGTAGGTAGACGGGGACATTGCTCTGACTTGTGGAGCGACAATGGCACAAATTTCGTTGGGGCTTCTCGTGAATTGTCTGCTCTGCTGGCCAAGGAGAGGTCTCTGGTTAAGGAAGACATTGCGGACTGGCTTTCTACCAATGGCACAGAATGGCACTTCATTCCACCCCGTGCTCCGAATTTTGGCGGACTATGGGAAGCTGGAGTAAGGTCCACCAAACATCACTTAAGGAGAGTTATAGGATCTTCAACTCTTACCTTTGAAGAGATCGCCACGGTATTGGCTCAAATTGAGGCTTGTCTCAACTCGAGACCAATGTCGCACGTAAGTGACAATGCCGACGATCCTTACCCTCTCACGCCAGGTCATTTCTTGGTAGGTGGGCCATTGGTACTTCCTCCAGACGCCAATTATGAGTCTTCTAACATAGGTAGTCTTCGTCGTTGGAATTACTCACAACGAATGGTACAAGACTTTTGGCGCAGGTGGTCTCGAGAATACTTAGTCCAATTTTTCCAAAGACATAAATGGTCTTCTCAAGTGCCTGAACCAAAAGTCGGCGATGTGGTCTTGGTAAAAGAGGATGATCTTCCCCCAGCACGATGGCTTTTGGTGTTATCATGGAAAAGCACCCAGGCGTGGACAAAATCACGCGCGTGGTCACTCTTCGGTGCAAAGGTTCTAGCATCAGAAGGCCTGTATCAAAGTTGTGTGTTTTACCTGTGGCCGGTTAGATATGCCTGGAGTTTTAACTTGTTAAGTTTATATTTACAATGCTATGTTAAGTTTTCAATTTTTTTAATAGTTTTCTTTATTTTTTTCTTTTTGTTGTTGATATTGTTTGTGTACTTTTTTGTAAGTATATCGGCAATGTATGCTGATGAATGAATTATACTGTTACTGTTGTTAAGTTTAAAAGTTTATTTTCAAAGTAACGATGGCGGTTTAAAAATGTAATGTAATGTTGTGTTTTATAAAGTTTGTTATGTTTCCATATTATTTTATTTAAATCAATTAACCTGTTTCTCATTGTTATTGTATAGTGCAAACAAAATATAATTGCTTCTTTAAAATGAATTACTTATACTGTGTTATGGACATGCTGTCCATGGTGGGCGGTATGTTTAAGATTGTAAAAAAACAAATAAAATTAAAAAGTTAAAATTACCTAGAAAATAACAAAGGAAAATAATTGTACTAGAAAGCACGCCATATTTGTTTAATATTTAGTGACTAGATTCCTCAATAGATGGCGCTGTGCAAATATACATCGCGCAAGCGTTTTGGTTTTTTGGAAACATATAAGGTCTCAGTTGATTATTGAATACACGCACTCTTATATAGCAGGAACCTGGTTGTTTTATTTTATTCTTCGTATTCCTGCCTACGTTTTTGGGACACTGTACAGCCATTCAGTCCCGTTATAGATGTAGTATATGGGAAAAATACGGATTTTTTAAATTTCAAAATGGCGGACGAGTTGGCGGCCATTTTATAAAAAGATGAGTTTTCAAAAAACTTCAAAGTGATTTTTCGGGCAGATGGCGCCACTTTTTCAACTTTTTTGACACGACCTTTGTTGTTAGGCTTGACGAGAGCTACACGATGGTGAAAAAAAAAACTCAAAAATCTTGATATTTTCGGAGAACGACCCCCAAACGTACAGTGTCAAATTTTCAATTTCTGAGTATGAGGTCCTGTCAAAAACTGACGTTTGATGTCACTTTTGCGCAATTGGAGCGTGTATGATTATTTGACGTTGAAAAAAAAAGAAAACAAAATTTCGACCTGGTAGGAAGCTGTCCCATACATTTAGTACTGGAGTTGGCTCGAGTGAGGGTTCCCAGGGATTTGTATGGGGAAATTGAAACTTTCCTACCAAGACCGGGACCAAAGGCGGAGCGCCGCGTAGGGCGAAGCCCGGAGCGGCCACTACCATGTCGGCGCGCCGGAAAATGTATGCGGAGCGCCGCGTAGGGCGAAGCCCGGAGCGGCTATTACATCGATTCCTGCACTGGGAGAACCAAGCGGAGCGCCGCGTAGGGCGAAGCCCGGAGCGGCCATTTCATCGTTACATCGAGTGGTAGGACCAAGCGGAGCGCCGCGTAGGGCGAAGCCCGGAGCGGCCATTTTATCGTTACATCAAGCGGTAGGACCAGGCGGAGCGCCGCGTAGGGCGCAGCCCGGAGCGGCCATTTCATCGTTACATAGAGCGACAAATCTAAGCAAAGCGCCGCGTAGGGCGAAGCCCGGAGCGGCCATTTCAATCGTTCGGTACATTGGGAAAACATAGCAGAGCGCCGCGTCGGGCGCAGCCCGGAGCGGCCTTCTAACACCATGTATGGAATTTATCATTGTGTTCTATGTAATAACAAGGAGCAATGGCGAAGCGCCGCGTAGGGCGCAGCCCGGAGCGGCCATTTCATCGTTACATCGAGTGGCAGGACCAAGCGGAGCGCCGCGTAGGGCGCAGCCCGGAGCGGCCATTTCATCGTTACATCGAGTGGCAGGAGCAAGCGGAGCGCCGCGTAGGGCGTAGCCCGGAGCGGCCATTTCATCGTTACATCGAGCGGCAGGACCAATTGGAGCGCCGCGTAGGGCGCAGCCCGGAGCGGCCATTTCATCGTTACATCGAGTGGTAGGACCAAGCGGAGCGCCGCGTAGGGCGTAGCCCGGAGCGGCCATTTCATCGTTACATCGAGCGGCAGGACCAAGTGGAGCGCCGCGTAGGGCGCAGCCCGGAGCGGCCATTTCATCGTTACATCGAGTGGTTGGAGCAAGCGGAGCGCCGCGTAGGGCGTAGCCCGGAGCGGCCATTTCATCACAACTATTTTCAACAAAAAACCAAGCGGAGCGCCGCGTTGGGCAAAGCCCAGAGCGGCCATTCATCATAAGTCTTTTCAACAAAACAAAGCAGAGCGGCACTCTGGGCGCAACCTGCCCAAGGACACACATTTGATTTATCCTTCCGTTGGCATAAAAAGAACAAGGGCAACGCCCGTCACAGACAAAAAACCACCAAATGTAATCTCGCGAGGCCGCAGGCCGAGCTGCGTCTCGCGAGGCCGAAGGCCGAGCTCCGCGGAGGGCGAAGCCCGTAGCGTCGCCGCGCAGGGCGCAGCCCGGAGCGGCCGAGCGTCGCAGACCTAGCTTGAAGGCGCGCCCGCGCAAAGCGCGGGGCGGCAAAAAGCTAGTCTATCTATATTATATAAAGTTAGATTACCACTCACTCACTCACTGACTGATCAGGGCTATTTTTGGGGGGGTTGCCGGGTTTTTTTTCTGGGTTTTTTTAATCTGTCAACATTATTGGTTTAATCAAAGCAGGTTTTTGTGGTTGAAAAAAAAAAAACAAAATGGCCGCCGTTTTTTGCGATATTCACATTTTTTTTTTCTATCGAATGGCCATGGTTTGAAAAGTGTCTGAGAATCGCCCGTTGGAGTTGTGCGAGTGGAGGGGGAAAAAAGTTGAAAAAACAAAATGGCGGCGCCGCCATCTTGGATTGAAAATTTCATTTCGACCGTTATTTGACAGATCGTAGCTGGGGGGGGCGCCGCTCGATTTTCAAAATTCTTTTTTGTATCTGTGGCGGACATGTTCTATTTTCAAACGTCAGTTGCGTTTTTCCAAAATCCAAGATGGCGCCGCCCCTGGCGGCCATTTTGTTTGGAGAAAAAAATTGGTGATTTTCAAACGAATTTTGCGGGGTGATGGCAACTCTGGAGAGGGTCGGTATGTTCGGACCGTCGGGGGGTAATTTATCGCAGTGTTGCCACGACTGAGAATTTCTACCAAATTCATGGTAGTTTTTGGGCCACGGCCCCGAATGGTAGAAAAAAAAAGTTGCCATGCTTGCAAAATCCGAGTATGCAGTTTGGTAGCTATTGGGACTCGCAATGTCCTCAGGGTAGTTTTTTGGAAAAAACCTGGCAACACTGGAAACGGCGGCGGAAATAAAATTTCGGGTGTCGCTGGCTTTGAGGGGCTCCTGGGACGAGAGTATCATTGATGGAAAAAAAATAAAAACTGTCTCTGGTGCGCTATATGATGTTGTCTATGGTCAAGGGACGCGCTGTCAAAAAAACAAGATGGCGGACGGGCTGGCGGCCATTTTGTGAATTTGAAAAATTTTTGGAAATTTCAAAGTGATTTTTTTGACAGATGGCGACACTTGAGGGAGTTTGCATGTATGGGGCGGGTGTGAGTCTCGCTTGCGTGTGTTGCCATGTCGAAAAATTTTTTTGCTTTTTTTGATAGTTTGGACGTCAGAGCCCAAAATAGTGACGAATAGAAATAGCCATTTTTGGGAGAAAATAATCCCAGGAGGCCGTCAAATGGGCCAGTCCGAATGACATTTGACCATTTTTAAAAATGTCACCTGGCAACACTGGGAGTGATTGGGAAAAACATTTTCGCGACATGGTCATTTTCGGCGATAGTTATTTGTCCTCTGGTATTATTTAAAAAAAAAATTAAAAATGCCATTCGGTCCTGTAATAGATGTAGTATATGGGAAAAATACGGATTTTTTGAATTTCAAAATGGCGGACGAGTTGGCGGCCATTTTGTAAAAAGATGAGTTTTCAAAAAACTTCAAAGTGATTTTTCGGGCAGATGGCGCCACTTTTTCAACTTTTTTGACATGACCTTTGTTGTTGTGTTTGACGAGAGCTACGCGATGGTGAAAAAAAAAACTCAAAATTCTTGATATTTTCGGAGAACGACCCCAAAACAAAAAGTGTCAAATTTTCAATTTGTGAGTATGAGGTCCTGTCAAAAACTGACGTTTGATGTCACTTTTGCCCAATCAGAGCGTCTATGTGAAATTGGCGTTGAAAAAACAGAAAACAAAATTTCGACCTGGTAGGAAGCTGTCCCATACATTTAGTACTGGAGTTGGCTCGAGTGAGGGTTCCTAGGGAGTTGTATGGGGAAATTGAAACTTTCCTACCAAGACCGGGACCAAAGGCGGAGCGCCGCGTAGGGCGAAGCCCGGAGCGGCCACTACCATGTCGGCGCGCCGGAAAATGTATGCGGAGCGCCGCGTAGGGCGAAGCCCGGAGCGGCTATTACATCGATTCCTGCACCGGGAGAACCAAGCGGAGCGCCGCGTAGGGCGAAGCCCGGAGCGGCCATTTCATCGTTACATATAGAGCGACAAAACCAAGCGGAGCGCCGCGTAGGGCGTAGCCCGGAGCGGCCATTTCATCGTTACATCGAGTGGTAGGACCAAGCGGAGCGCCGCGTAGGGCACAGCCCGGAGCGGCCATTTCATCGTTACATAGAGCGACAGATCCAAGCGGAGCGCCGCGTAGGGCGTAGCCCGGAGCGGCAATTTCATCGTTACATCGAGTGGTAGGAGCAAGCGGAGCGCCGCGTAGGGCGCAGCCCGGAGTGGCCATTTCATCGTTACATAGAGCGACAGATCCAAGCGGAGCGCCGCGTAGGGCGTAGCCCGGAGCGGCCATTTCATCGTTACATCGAGCGGCAGGTCCAAGCGGAGCGCCGCGTAGGGCGTAGCCCGGAGTGGCCATTTCATCGTTACATAGAGCGACAGATCCAAGCGGAGCGCCGCGTAGGGCGTAGCCCGGAGCGGCCATTTCATCGTTACATCGAGTGGTAGGAGCAAGCGGAGCGCCGCGTAGGGCGCAGCCCGGAGTGGCCATTTCATCGTTACATAGAGCGACAGATCCAAGCGGAGCGCCGCGTAGGGCGTAGCCCGGAGCGGCCATTTCATCACAAGTTTACTCAGCAAAAAACCAAGTGGAGCGCCGCGTTGGGCGCAACCTGCCCAAAGACACGGAGTTGGCTCGGGTGAGGGTTCCTAGGGAGTTGTATAGGGAAATTGAAACTTTCCTACTAAGACCGGGACCATAGGCGGAGTTGTTGAGTTCGATGAGAACTACGCGATGGTGAAAGCAAAAAATTCAAAATTATTGATATTATTGATATTTTTGCGAGAATTACCCTAAAACGTCAAGTGGCATTTTTTTACTTTCTGATTTCAAATCAAAGGGAAGTATGGGTATTTATTATTGAGAAAAAAAAGAAAATAAAATTACAATCTGTAAAGGAAACTATCCCATACATTTTGTGCAGGACGACCAATAGAAGCCCATCGAAGTTGGCAGAAATAATAGAGAAAAAGAAATAATAGATAGATATGTACGCCGTGCGTACGTAGGTATAGGATATAGCGACTTCGGGCGGCGAGTGCGCAGGTAATAATACCGCCGCGCACAGACAAATTTCGACCTTATTCTCAACACGGTAAGATGCGAAGATGCATGACGGGTCAAGAGGTCGTCTCGAGACACTTATAGATATATCTAGAAAGAATAGCGGCCCGACGGATAAAATATAAATAGAGAGCGCATCGGCGCACCAACACATTCCGCTATCGACCGTCGAACAAATACGAGCTCAGCTCCGACTTGGGAATATCGAGGCGACTCATAGTGGTTTCTCGGCACCCTGCACATCGTATAGAAGAGTACATCGTCAAGATCATCGTCATCGCACATCGTCCATCAGTCGCCATAGAACATCGTCTCCGTTCATCGTCAGTACATCGAATACAGTCCACCGCACATCGACATCGAACATCGAATAGTCATCGTCATCAGCTCACCGTAGTCAACGCCATCATCGTCTCCGCGTTACTCCGAGCTACTAAGTCATCAGTCTACAGCCAGTTATCGAGCCATAGTATAGAATAGTCCGCTTGCTCGACCGCCACTCGCCTTCTAATAGATTTGAATAGTTTAACCAGTGGTGTTTTCTTTACCTCCAATCCAGCACACATACGAGACGCGTCACCAGTCCACAAGGCATACCTTATCTAAGTAATAGGTCCGTCTCGTATACATTTAGTACCTACTGGAGTTAACTCGAATGGGGTTTAGGAGGGAGTTATATGAGGCAATTGATACTTTCTTACTAACACTGGAACCAAAGGCAAAGAACTGAATAGAACGAAACCCAGAGCGGCTACTAACATGTCACAAGGAATATTAAAGTTTGATTTGGCAGGGGATATCCTTCATATTAAGTAAGTACCAAAATCGGTTCAAATAGGTAGTAGGTATCTTTTACTTGAACCGATTTCAGTACAAAATGTGTAGGCTTAAATAGCTTTCGAAAGAAAGTTGTATGGGAAAAAATCATTTATAAAGTTAATTAATCAATGGAACAGGCAACCTGAATGGTTACATATCTATTTGCTATTAATACATACCCTAATTATCATATTATTGTAATGAATGGAATATTAAATTGAAAAAACAAATATAAAGGCCTTACCTACTTACTGTTTTGGATTTTAAAATTGATTGCTTGATTGATTGTTGTCCGCCGTTTCTGCACCAATTGCTACGAAAATTGATAGAGAGATGTAACACTGATAATTCAAGAATTGGTTTTTAAAATTATCTAAAAATAAATATTTTTCACCTCCCCTCCCATATAGCGAAAAGTACATTCGGAAAAAAAAAATCGACTTACCTCATCGTGAGAGGTATCGTTAAAAAGGTATTTTTAAACACAACAAAAGTTGCCTTGAAACCATGTGCATCAAACCGCCCAGTCTCGAAATATATTAAAACAAAATTAAAATAAGAGCGTCCCCCTGTCCCCCCACTTAAATTTTGAAATACTATTACAAAAATTACAAAAATTCTGAAAAAAATGCTTCTGGCTACGGAACCCTTTCATGTGCGTGTCTGACACGCTCTTGGCCAGTTTTTTAATTTGTGATTTTGAATCATCAATTATTTATCGTGAGAGAAACACGCTTCGGCATGAATGGGCCGGATCGACCAGAGCTATACAATGGCTTTACAGATGACGCGTGATGTAGCGCCAGGCAGGCAATTCTCGTGCACCTCGACATGGATGTCGAATTTACAGATATCATTCATTTAACACTGGTTTACAACTTTGGTCAGTCATCAATCAGTCAGTCAGTCATGATGTAATTAAAAATAAAGGTTTTAAGTACAGGCAATTAAATTTCAGATCAGATCACTTTGTTAATTTTCAAAGTAAATAATGTTTTATATTAAGGTGAAGAGTGAAGAAATTTTACATTACTTAAATAGGTACATATTATGTAAATGTGTAGCTGTTTGTTCTTAAAAAATAATGAGAACATAATGTCTTTCAATTTCCAAAATATAGAGTAAGCAATATTTATTGTTTAGCATTCCTCCACTACCTACCTACTTGAATTGATAAATAAGTTATACTAAGGTTCTGTACCATACCTACACATAAGGTTCAGATTTGATTCTTAATCAGTATTATAAACACTTGTTTGTTAGTGTTTTGGACTCTGGGCTGAATTATTGACTTTTTAATAAAAGTAATCCATTAACTTTTTTCAAATTGAGAGTTATTAGAATACATACATATTGAATAAATTCTAATCTATATGTACATACAGTCACACATCATAGTACCTATACAAAACGGACAATTTCTTCAAGTGACTCTCATCTTACATAAGGCAGAATATTAATTCAGGAAATTAGACAGGTAACCTGATGTGTGGCTGACTGTACTTCTATTAAATAATTTGTCCACAACATTTAACACAATACATTTATTTACATAAATATGTACATTAATTTTATATGATATTAACATTAATTCTTGAGGTGACACTTTATTCTTTTAGTTGATTTTATGCTACCGCATCAAAATTGATTTTAATCTTCACCAGTAGTCAATGCATGTTGTAAAAGCTTACCATCAATCTTACTATGTATTGATATTGGTATAGGTATTTCTTTTCATTTTCAAATTACCTGAAGACAACAATTATTGAGAATTAGGAATTATTATGTATTAGTAATTAAATAAATATGTAGATGGAGTATATTAAGGTGTCTATCAGCTCACAAAACACAAAATATCAGAGTTAAAAATAATACAATAATTAGGTACATTATTCCTAATACCCAAATTATCGAGCACTTATGTTAATATTTTCCCAGCCCAGTTTGGAGTCATGGGTCATTTCATCATCTTCAACCTGTTGTAAAGTTGGCAATTATTATTGTTTGTTGATATATTATAAGAAACCTGCAATTTTTATCGAATGGTATGTTTACAATATGTTAATATGGATTAATATTACTATAGTACTAATAATCGTGCAGTCATGCACTATCGTCAGGTAGGTTAGGTTAGGTTAGGTTACCTATGAAATATATGAAAAAAAATGCGTGATGGTAAACTGCGAAATCGTAAATCATTGAGAAAACAAACGAGGCATTTAAATATCATCTAATAGTAAGTGATTGCTGCCGCAATGCAGTGTACCATTGCAGTGGAGTCTATCAATCTAAGATTATTCTCAATCAATAACATTCACCAACCTCATTCACACAGCGAAACACAAGCTCGCATATTTTTTGGGAAGCTGTGCTGTGATAATCACTCTGGACTATCTCAATAAAACGTTTTAGTTACAAATTATAAAATCCATTCAATAGTCGTTTTGAACTTTTGACTGACAGCTTGTATTTCCTTAGACTTAGGGATGTTCGATTTGATTCGATCCGTTAGTAGATCGATACAAGTATGATGAGGGTCGGAGAGATAAATAAATTTAAAGAATTACATCTATTTGTAACATGAATACTGACCGCAGCCGTATTCATTTCGGTGATCAGCACTTAGTGTTTAAGTTATTGATACGATACTGGATCGATGTAAAAAAAAAGGTATCAAATCGATTGAATCGATATCATATGTATTTAGATCAATTGCGATTCTGAATATCGATTCAAATGTCAAAAATGAACATCTCTACTTAGTCTATGGTTGGTTTAGATTTTTTTTAATTAACTTTTTTATTTTAACGTTTGGCTATTTTTTAAAACTGTTTCGGCCAATATGGTATGTGTCAAGAAAGTCATGAAAACGGATTTTAATTTTATCTTGATGCAATTTTTCTTGAAAAATTTACTTTTTAATTAATGGCGCCACTGATGCTTTACGTCATACAGGATTGTACGTACCTCCATTGGTTAATTATTTGTCCATGATTATAATAATTATACCACAACTTTATTGACAAAGTATTTAATATCATGTTTTAAAAAAGTCATGAAATTATTTGATGGCGCCACTGCTGCTTCAGTTACTAATGCATCATATTGGTTATTTTAAATGTGAACAAGCAAAGAACAGAAAATGAAGAGCCATTTTGCATATTTTGTAAAGCTCACTCTACTTTCATCATCTAGATCTCAATCTTAACATTAAATTAATATGTCAATTGGTTACGTAGTTAAACAACAGTAAGACAACTTAACAAAACTTTTCCTACCTCTGATTGGCCCATTCATCCATGTGTACCAACCGGAGGATACTTAAAATACATTGTAGCCAACCCACTAGATCGAATTGGTCCGAATCACATTCATACAAATTAATGCGATGATGTGATATGTCACCTACCAAAGAAGGTCGGTCCGAATCATGTCCACTATAAATCTTTAAAGTTTGTTTGCTGTATGATAATAAATAAGGCAGTGCTACATTACTCTACATATGCTCTATGTATTTAATTTATACCTGTCAATAAATCGTGGAATTTATTTTTGCGGAACTATTATGGAGTTCTATAATTACCTAGGTAGACATAACCAACCATTTCGGCCAAAAAATATAGTAAATATACTAAAAGATTACGACTATCATATTCTATCAATAGAATTCTTCATGCATTAATTCGTTCGTTCCCCAAAAATGCGTTAATTATGTATACTTGATCTATTAAATCGATTTAATATCATGTGAACATTAATACAAAATTGCGCAAAAATTAAATGCATTCTAGCTACAGATTATGTACAACTGCCTTTGAAAAAAAAATACGTCCCGCCTTTTTTAACGAAGTTATTTGGACGAATTGCGTCTGTTGCTTTGTGATATTTTCTCAGTGTTACCCAGTTAGTGACTGTGTGGGTAAATTTAGCGAATTTTACAAGTTGGTAGGGAATTCAAATATTTAATAAATGTCAGATCTTTTTTTATTTGAGGCCATCCATAAATTTAATTTATATTATGCAAAATGTGGATGACAAAGTATAATGACGCGTAGAAATGGTCAAACGATTTTTTGAAACCTCTTTTATAAATTATGACGTGACCTTGTCTCATACGCGTTCAATCCCCACTCTGGACAAACAATCGTGTAATGTACACTTGCATGTATTCGCAGTTTGGGTGTAAAATATTTATTGTTGAATTATCAACTTTTTAATTAATTAAGCCAAATAATCGATGGAATATATTATCAAGTTTTCGTTTGTTGTCATTTTGCATCTAACAAATTGAGCAAAATGTAGCTAACTGATACTTGATAATGATGTGTGTTAATTAAATACACTGTAAGCTGTTATTATTGTCATTCCCATACATTTTCCCTCTTTTACAGAAAAAAAAACTATAATGATAACTTGGTTTAAGTTAAATTCGCATAATTTAGCTGAAATAATATTGCGAAAATAACCAATCATTGGTTACTTTTATTTTCATAAAGAGTTTTAAGTACATACTTAAACATAATAGTAATTGGAATCCAAGTATTTTCAATTAATTTATTTATCGGTCGATCAAAGAATTACTATAGAAAGATACAAAATGTTAAAGTATAACATAGTAAATCTTAAACATTATGTACAATATGAAAAATCAAAACAAAAATAATAGAATCATAAATCGTAGAATATTCCGCGAAGTAGAGTAGATATAAAACCAACTCCCTATTGTAGGGAAATATTTTTTTAATAAACGGTATCCCCGTGGTTTGACGTTCTTCGTCCATATTGTCTATGGATCACTTTTTTGCTTCGTTGTTCAAGGTAAGTTTGTGCGAAACTTAACTTTTATAATAGTTTATTTTAATGTGTGTAAAGTATTTATTTGTAATGTTTTTAAGTGTTTTTTATGTTACAAAAGTAGGTAGGCAGTAGTTTTTTCCGTTTGCACTCCGTGTAAAACTTAATAGATTGGTATCAGTGTACTATTACCTTAACCTTATCACATTTACGATTAAGTTTTAAATTTCAAATCGCCTCTTGTGTTATGTCTTATAAATTGCCCCTTAAAATGTAAGCCCCATATTAATCTATCATGCGACAACGTGAGTGAAAACTGTTTTGAAGCACGTGTCCGCCATGATAAGTATGCCGGCACATACCTACTCACAAAATCGCCTACATAAGGATAGTTTTCTTATTTTGCCCTGATAAACTTTCACATGGGCGTTGTCCATGTCGCCTCGTGTAGTTTCAATGGGGTGTACAAAGTTAATTAGGTATGTAAGGTATTCATTTTACATCACGACGACGCTTAAAAAACCGTTAATGGCGTTGCTTGGTTGATAGCGTTCCTTAAATCCAAACTGTGGTGAGTTTAGTTGCACACATCTTAAGGAAGCCTATATCCACTTGTGAAAAAATTCTTATTAGAATTAAGATTCTTATTAGAATTTTCATTCTTTTATACTTAGGTACCTACATAATCTTACAGTGGGTCATCATTTTGTGGTCATTTCCTGGTAGATTAACATGCTAGAGTTTCATTATTTGGAGCCTATCAACTATAATAAGTATTTAATCTCATTATTTATTTATCTCAAGAAAAACGAATAAGTAAATAAAACGGTTAATGTATGTATGTACTCTAAATCATTGATGAAATATGCAAGATCTATTGGTAATAATTGTTATCTTTTTGGATACATTTTCCTAACAAATTATACAATGAAATTTACAATTTTTTAAATGATTTTTTTTATTTTTAGGGTCGAATTCTTTTCATCCTCCAACAATGTCTCGAGCTTTCAACACCAACTCATCTCTAACCATCGAGTGTGTCGCTACAGGTATGTACAAATATTTGTAATAATCTTATTATATCTTTTCTGTACTATTAAGACGTGTCAAATGATTTTCACTGTAGGTTATGTATAGGAAATATAGGACAGCTGAATTGAATTCAAATTATTTTCCTTACATATTAATCCTAAATAATTAGAGATAAAAAACATACTAATATTAATATGTAAATACTTTCCTTTTGATTTTAAATAAAAAATAGTTATTGTAATTATCACACTTGCATTTTTGAGTACACTTTTCAAGTTTAGTATCTTGTTAACTACCTATAATTAAATAAGATTTATTAAATAAAAAATATGACTATTATACCTACATCACATCATAATTCTGTAATAAATAATATTAATTACATTACAAAGTAATATTGGAGTAACTCAATAACTTAATAATTTATAGCGTTCCATAAGGTTCATATAGTAAGGTGGTAACATTTTTATTCTATATACACTCATAAGGACCCTGTTAGGGCACAACAAAAAAATAAGGAGAAAGGAAGCGAGTTTTGAATGACTAAATTTATATTTATTTATTAATGTATTAAATTTAATTATTTAATAAAATATATAAGTATTATAAAATATTTTTTTTTATAGGGTTGTTTTAACTTTTTACTTTGATCGTTGGGACTTATTGAATATTAGTATATTTTTTAAGATGATGTTTAATATGTAAGAAAATGGTTTAAATTTTATTTGGTATTGAATTTTCTTTGTACAGCCAGCCCAGGTTTGTAAGTGTTAATATTGTTTCAGTACTCCCTATTTATCATTTAGAATTACATAACTTCAATGTAATGTACCCAATGTTTTTCGGTATGATAAAAGGAGCAGACAAACGGACTGATCACCTAATGATAAGCGATTACCAAGGTGCCAAACATTGAATGGTGTAATCTTAAGTAACTAGGTTATATCCTTTAAATGTAAATTTATATTTAGGGAAAGTGACTTCATGGTTCTTCTTCAATGGTTAGGTAATGCAAGTCCTATTTAAAAGATCTTTTTTTATATTGAATTGATACTTTAAAACAGTTCTAAGGTATAGATTCTAAGGGACAGTTTATTGTTTGGCAAACAGTTATTTTGTTTGAAAGTTTGATTGACCGTTCTGGTTTGAGCGCTGCGTGTCAATTTCCTCAGTTGATATTGAGTCAAACACGTTTGACATAAAGGTGAGGTTCGATTGAAGAAATTTGACAGATTGTAGAAACCTGATGTGCGGCTGTCTGTACCTATGTTGTTTTACAAATAGTAATTTCTATCACATAAAAAAAAATATATTTGAAAGTTATATTAACAGAGCGGTTTGAGCGCCGCGTCCCGGCTGATATGTAAAAAGGTCACGGGTTCGATTCCCGCACCAAGACACCACCAATATTAGTCGATGAAAGTTACATAAGTATAGAATCTGGGTGTTGATTCGTTTCTGGTTACCATAATACAAAGGAAAATTTTAATTTAGGACAAAATAATGTTGTCTCGATCTAATATTTCCTAAACTTTTAGGTGTGTATTTCCTTCTCTTTTATTGCAATTATTCTTGTCAGTTCCTATTAACAAAGTGATAGTGATTTTTTGAAATCTTTTAATTTTTTTACTTTGGTCGTTGGGTCCTAATGAATATACTGTAACATTTTTTTAAATTATGTTTATTATATAAGTAATGGATTAAATTTTCTTTGGTTTTAAACTTTGTATAGCCAGCCCTGGTTTTTAAGTGTTAATACTGCTTTAGTACTACTCCCTTTAAAGCTTTTAGAATTAGGTACTTAACTTCTATGTAATGTATCCAGTGTTTTTCATTTATGATATAGGGTGCAGACAAACAGACTGATCACCTGATGGTAAGCGATTACCGCCGCCCATGAACATTGAATGGTGTAATCTAAAGTTAGGTAGGTGTAATTTATATTTAGGAAAAGTAACTTCAAATAATGGTTAGACAATGCAAGTCCTATTTTAAAGGTCATTTTAATATTGAATTGATATTTTAAAATAAAATAAATAAATGCGCCACAAACTACCTATGGCATCCTCTGTACTATGAGTACCAGCTAAATAGTTCAAAGTACGGACAGCCGCACATCAGGTTACTACAATGTGTTAAATTTCCTCAGTTGATATTAAAAAAAAATGTTGTTTTATAAATAGTAATTTTATTTGAAAGTTATATTAACAGCGGTTTGAGCGCCGCGTTTCGGCTGATACGTAAAAGGGTCGCGGGTTAGATTCCCGCACCAAGACTAATTATTAGTCGATGGAAGTGATATTCCTATCGAATCTGGGTATTGCTTCGTCTTTCGTTTATGATTACCATAGTACGTGTACAAAGGAAAACTTTAATTTAATTACCTTAATGCAATGACATTTCACCTACAATGGACATAGCGCGCCATACAATAATCAAGCGCGAAGATGGCACATGCTCCAAATTTCACCTTATTATGCTTCAAATGATCTGTGTATACACTGCTGTTTACAAACCTGCATGTGTAAACATCTTGACAATTAAAGCAGTAATGGAAAGCTACGTGTCAATAGAAACTGCATATGGTGATTTACGGAAAAGTTCAGAGCAAGGAATACACGGAGTCGCAACGCTTATTATTTATTTCATCTACTATAGGTATTATTAATCGGTTTGCGTGCACTAATTTAAATTTAATTATATTTTTATATGTATATTATGTAGGTAACTGATTCCATGATTTTAATTAAAGAAATGATCCCTAACTCGAACAAATTATAATAATTCAATTATTGTACCTAGATCGCAATTATTTTTTTTACGTTTTTGATCTTGCAATGTTTGTATGTATGTAAAGTATATTTATGTATCAGTTTTCCCCGATTAAAATTAAATTTTGCATTGACATGGTAAGTTATAGGTAATGTCATGCTCAGTAAGAGATTCATCAATTAATCTTCTCTTTTTAAGCTCCCGAATAATTTCTTTCATGGATAAATTTGCTTTGATGAGTCTTTTATTTTGTTTTTTCAAATTTGATTTTTAAGCTGTAACTTTTGTTGACATTTCTTAAGCTCTTTTTTAAAATGTGATGTTTCCTGGAGTATAGAGGCGTTAGTTCTGAAGTCAGTCCAAGATACTCCAAGCATCCTTCTCCAACACCACATTTCAAGGGCATCTACCTTCTTCTTCTCGCTTTCCCTCAAGGTCCATGTCTCCGCAGCATATAGAAATATGGGAACACTAGCGCCCTGACGAGCCGGGTTTTTGTGGCTTTGGTGATGTTTCGGTTCTCCATATTTTCTTAAGCTTGTCCATGGCAGACCTTGTAATCGCCATTCGCCGTTTTATTTCTTCTGCGCATCCGCCTTCGTTGGTGATTAACGCTCCCAAGTAAATGTACGACTGAACCACGTCACAGTTCGCAATTGTAGTGACTTCCGGCGAGTTGTTATTGATACGGTCCACAATCATCACTTTGGTCTTACTGCGGTTAATTCTTAATCCGAATCCGAGGCTAACACTTTCCATCTTGCTCAGCAATTCTTCCATGTGGCGACTACTGGTTGCAAACAACGTCGTGTCATCCGCATAACGAAGATTTGAGATCTTTAAACCTCCGATTGCGATTCCGTCGGTCCAGTCTTCAAGTGCAATTCTCATTATGAGTTCCGTATAGATGTTAAATAGAAGGGGAGAAATTATGCATCCTTGACGGACCCCCGCACTGGGGTGGAAATGACTCGACATCACGTCATCTGCTCTAACAGACGCTGTTCCATCCTCATAGAGACGTCTCAACAGGTGCACAAGGTGTGTCGGCGTACCCATTTCTAACAAAGTTTTCCAAAGTACTGGCCATTTTACGGAGTCAAATGCCTTCGAGAAATCAACAAAGCAAATGTATGTAGGCTTGTTAAATTCTCTGGCTTTCTCAATAATTTGACGTACAGTTAGGATCTGCTCACGGGTACCCTTACCCTTCACGAAACCCGCTTGCTCAGGTGCAATCTCCTTGGATAAGTAACTTTTGAGACGCTCATTCAAGACATGCAGCAGGATCTTACTAGCATGGGATATAAGTGCGATGAGTCGGTAGTTACTACATGTCTTCGTGGAGCCCTTCTTATGTAGCGGTATGAAGACTGTGTGAGCCCACTCTTTCGGCCATATGCCTGTCTGCCATATTTTGTTACACAGGATTTGAAACATCCGAACGCCATGCTCACCCAAGGCTTTAATAGTTTCTATTGGAATAGCGTCCCTACCTGTGGCTTTTCCATTCTTTAGGTGTTTTATAGCAGAGTGAATTTCTTCTTTTAGAATGTATGGCTCTATTTCTTCATTCGTGGGCTCCGTGGAAGCAAAGCATTGTGATTGTGGGTCTCGAAAAAGCGATTGACAATATTCCTTCCACGTTTCTGAAATGGCGTCTATTTCAGTTACTGTTTCGCCAAGAGAGTTCTCGATAGCCCATGTTTTGGAGGTGAGAGTTTTTGTAATGGAGCGAATTTTCTGATGGAGGTCTCTGGGTTCATGTTTGTTCGCATGAGTTTCAATTTCTGCGCATATATTCTGAAGACTGTTGTTGCGATCCCGCCTACAGGCTGCTTGGATTCGACCAGACAGCTCGTTTAATGTTCTTACATCAGCTCCTAGAGTTTTCCTTCTCCTCCTTTCCTCAACAAGTGCCAGAGTAGAGTCGCTCATCCAGTGTTGTTGTTTACGTGTAACTATAGGTGGTTCAGACTTTTTGACTGCGTCTTCTATCAAGCATTTTGCTCGGTCCCACAACTGATCTGGGGTCTCAGTATCTAGATCTGCAACCGCCCACTGGTTCCAGTTTTTCTCGAGTGCAGCAATAAATTTTGAGCTATCCTTGACTTCGAGTCTTCTGCCTTTTTCGGGCTTTCTGGCAGCTCTCAATTTTAATTGCATTTTAGCGATTAGCAGTTGATGATCCGACCCGCAATCGGCTCCAGGCAGAGTGTGAGTACTTCTGATTGAAGTCCTCCACCGTGATCCAATCAGAATGTAGTCAATTTGGTTACGATAACTCCCATCTGGTGATATCCAAGTATAAAGTCGCCGGGGGTGGTTTTGAAAGAAGCTGTTTGATATCACCAGGTTGTTATCAGCTGCGAACTGTATTAGACGTTCACCTCTATTATTACGCTGGCCCAGTCCAAATTTTCCTACGTTCCGACATAGCTGGTGAGAGTTTGTGCCGATCTTTGCATTAAAATCACCCAGAACTAGGAGGATTTCTCGATTAGGTACCTTTGAGATAGCGACATCTAGTTCCGAATAGAAGCTCTCCAAATCAGAATCACTTGCGGTGCTAGTGGGGGCATAAACCTGTATAATATTGATGTTTACGGGCGTCGCCTTGAGTTTGATGCTCATCACTCGATCGCTGACAGTCTCATATCCCATCACACAGTTCCTCATATCTTTTGGTAGAATGAAGGCAACTCCATTTCTACTGCTACTGTCATTGCCGGAGAAGTAAATGGCGTGTGTTTCTGTGAGAAAGTGGCCATTGCCTTTCCAATGGGTTTCACTGAGGCCACAGATATTTAGCTGACATCGGGTTATCTCAGTGTCTAAGATCTTAAGCTTCCCCGGTTGCAGCAAGCCGCGTACATTCCACGTACCTATCTTCTGGGCTTGCCGCATCTTGACGGACATTCCAGTAGCACAGTTTCCATGCGTTGCCTGGTTTCCTGCATCTACATGGCCGGTAGCCAATTTCCCACCGTCTGCCCCGGACGCAGTACGGCGCCGGTTGCTAAGCGGATCGCAAGGCCATCTCGATATCTTTGGCTGTACTTTCATAACGACTTTCATGGGAATATAGTGCAGTGGTTTCCCGTTGCCTTCTGCACCAGATATTTTTGGGGTGATTTAGATCCCAAGGTCACTGAAACCTCTTCCAGCCGGTTGCCCGGATGGGTGTATGGTTATACCGCCACTGTTCGGTCGCCAGAGCCTCGTCTGTTATCCAGCAGGGAGCACCACGGCGATCAGAGGACGCCGCCGCCGACTATTCGTGACGAACGAACGCCGACGCGTGCAGGTGAGGTTGACAATAGGGCCGGAGTAGATCTTAGTTCCGTTCTCCCCTTACTCCCCGTTTCTGGTTACCATAATACAAAGGAAAATTTTAATTTAGGACAAAATAATGTTGTCTCGATCTAATATTTCCTAAACATTTAGGTAGGTATTTCCTTCTCTTTTATTGCAATTATTCTTGTCAGTTCCTATTAACAAAGTGATAGTGATTTTCTAAAATTTTTTATTTCTTTTACTTTGGTCGTTGGGTCCTAATGAATATACCTACTGTAACATTTTTTTTAATTATGTTTATTATGTAATGGATTAAATTTTATTTGGTTTTTTAACTTACTTTGTATAGCCGCCAGCCCTGGTTTTTAAGTGTTTTAATACCGCTTTAGTACTACTCCCTTTAAAACTATTAGAATTAGGTACTTAACTTCTATGTAAGTGTTTTTCTTTTAAATAGGGAAATAATGTCGGGCTTTAATGCAGTAAATAATATTCTATGTTTTTTTTAAGTTAATAATAATGAATTGATTTAAATATGGCAGCCATATAAATTTTGAGGTATTGTAAACATTTCTTTCTTTTTTATTGCAATTATTCTTATCAGTTCCTATTATCGTCTAATTTACATTTTTTACATTGATCATAATTTTCAAAGATTTTTTAATACATTTACCATCTGTATACCAAATTTCATTTAAATCCAAAAACGTTTGACATAAAGGTGAGGTTCGATTGAAGAAATTTGACAAATGTAGTAACCTGATGTGCGGCTGTCTGTACCTATGTTGTTTTATAAATAGTCATTTTATTTGAAAGTTATTTTAATGGAGGTACCTTTGTACCAAGGTTTTCCAATCTAATGGAGGCACCTTTATACCACATAATATCCAATTTAATGGAGGTACCTTTGTACCAAGGTTTTCCAATCTAATGGAGGTACCTTGAAACCACATATTTACAATTTAACTTCATACCAAGGTATTCCAATTTAATGGGGCACCTTTACACCAAATAAGTAGGTCTTACCGAACTGGGTGAGTTGTCTAATAAATACTATTTATAATTTTATAATTGTTATAGCAACTCTTTGTAATTTATTCATAAGTAAATAATGCACTTAAAAATTAATCGACCGGGAATCGAACCGGGAACCCCCAAAGCGCAGCCATCACGCCTTAGAGGATGGTTCATCAGCCACTGCATCACTGGTCAGTAATTAAATATAAGGTCAGTAATTAACAAAATATAATGTGTTCTTGTTAACACTTAATTAAAATAATAGTAATAATCAATAAATAAATAAAGTCTTAAAACTCACTTCTTGACTTCCTAAATGAACCCCTGCTTCTTCTTCATATGTGGTCTATTCTTTGGTCATTTGTACTTATCCATATAGAAACTTTTAAGCTATGTATTTATGATTTATTAGTTATTATTATTTAAGTATGTCATGTATAATTATAAGTATTTGTACTTCTTATTTTCATTCAGCAATCTATTTGCACTGCCTTACCCCCATTGCCAACACGCTGTTTTCTCTCCTCTACCCAAAGGCTGTCCGGAAGAAACCGCTACAAGCGACAAAACCGCCTTATTGTACTGTCTATAGCTGTTGCTTCACTCATGTATTCTATTCTGTGCAATAAAGTATATTATCTATCTAACTATCCTGGATTTAAAAATTCTAAAATAAGATTGTTTAATTTAATTTAAACCACCCACTTTGTATAAACAACATACAACATTATTATATTTGACTATGTGTATTTTGTTATTTGCAGTTAGGTATTATTTTACATTATCATTATGACATAAGGTTTTTCTTATAAATGCCAAATGGTATTAATTTACAATTTTACTGTCGCACTCAGAATCGTTGATTAACTAATGGTTACTTAAGAAAATATATTGACACTTATTTCGATAAGCATAAAGACTACCGATACTTAAGTAATTGAACATTAGCTTAAATGATGACAGCGGCCGTTATTAATCTACACAAAAATATGGAACAACGTTTTAACAAGTAAGTAAATAATGTACATACTAGCAACTCACTAGTCTAAAACAGGTTTGTTAAGACTCATTATCCTCGTATTTGCCTAGGTTACAAAAGGATATCCCATTTATTTGCTACCATTTAAGTATTTAACTATTTCCATTAGATATTTTAATAACTGTTTACGGGTATTTACGCTTTACACGAGAGCCCCTATACAAGCTGCGATATGCGCCGTACTAAACGGTGAATACGTTTTGTTTTGTTTATGTACTGTAGGAAACTTACACTGACACCTCGAGTGGATAATAGTTATCATTCCAGTACGAAAAATCACATCTCAAAGTAACTAATTAATACATGTAATAGCGAGTAACTAATTAATTAATAACATGGAATAGTCTTCTTTCCTTATGTTGAAAAAATTTTTTTTTCTTTTTAATGATTAAAACTAATGTTAGATAAATGATATAAGACCGAACTTTGTCCTCGTCGCCACTTGTAATGTATTCCGATATCACACAACTCACTGGCTCGCCAACACACTATATGCGCAGGCGGCGCGTCCGCTCTCGCCTGTGGCTCGCGCCAGACTGACGCGCGCCCCGCCACACAGTGCGCACGAGACAGTGTCAGTGTCAGTGTCAGTGTCAGTGTCAGTGACAGTACAGGTATATTTGCACAAACACTACACTGCCTATGGCATCCTCTGTACTATGAGTACCAGCTAAATAGTTCAAAGTACGGACAGCCGCACATCAGGTTACTACAATGTGTTAAATTTCCTCAGTTGATATTAAAAAAAAATGTTGTTTTATAAATAGTAATTTTATTTGAAAGTTATATTAACAGCGGTTTGAGCGCCGCGTTTCGGCTGATACGTGAAAGGGTCGCGGGTTCGATTCCCGCACCAAGACTAATATTAGTCGATGGAAGTGATATACCTATCGAATCTGAGTATTGCTTCGTCTTTCGTTTATGATTACCATAGTACGTGTACAAAGGAAAACTTTAATTTAATTACCTTAATGTTACTAATATTTTTTCATAATAAATAGGGAAGTAATGGCGGGCTTTAATGCAGTAAATAATATTCTATGTATTTATTTAAGTTAGTAAAAACGAATTGATAAAAATATGGCAGCCATATCAATTATTGACGTATTTGTAAACATTTCTTTCTTTTTTATTGCAATTATTCTTATCAGTTCCTATTATCGTCTAATTTACATTTTTCCATTGATCATAATTTTTAAAGATT
>CM026301.1:8202472-8272998 GCA_014851415.1 Cnaphalocrocis medinalis | reverse complement strand
TTTTTATTTTCGTCTCTATCACTCAAAAGGTTCCTTCTCCATATTGTATATTTAGGTATAGGACAACACTGACATCTTTCTTTTATAAGAGACACTCCTGCAACTTTTGTTCCATATACACTATGAATATCAAAAGTTACATACGATAAGTAGTAAGTACCTAGGTATTGATTTGTATTATTGTAACCTAATTATCAGCCTACTTAGGTTCGTAGGCAAAATTCAGACAAGTTTTCGGCTCAATACATTTTGTCTGCGGCAGGGGGTTCCCTCCACATTTCGAAAAACAAGTTTGTTTTTTCTCAAATCGGAACAATTTTCCACAAAACGGGACAATTTTGCGTCCCTCTGCTTTAGTTCGTGTCAACGGGGCAGATGATGGAAAAAGGGAACAGCCCGTGCAAAACGGTACGTATGCCCACTAATGGTCAGTTTACTCATGCTTAAAAATACAAAACTGCTTTTAATAGTCATCAGTTTAAATACCTAGTTTCGTTCAACATTTTTACCTTTAAATCGATTAATACTTCAAAATTCGACGAGTTTTATTTTAAGTAAATATTATATTGCCTCGCCCGAGGCCGATTTTAACTGACAATCGCGACTTGTGAAAACAAACAGTTTCTCAGAATGGCTGAACCAACATCCTGATCTCTGGGGCAAGCGTCTCTGTTGAGAGAGCAGGAAATCGTTAGCAAATTGTTATTTTGCTATCCTAGTGAATTGATTGTGATTTTGACCTATATTAACTTTTATTTTATGTTAGGCAGGCACCTGGAGAATTTCTTATTTACTATCTGCATTGCGCTAGCGTGGTCATTATGCCTTATCCCATCATAGTAGCGATGAGTTAATTTCTATGGTGGAGGCCTTTGCTCTGCAGTGGAAGAGTTGAACGCCCCGTTGGTCTAGTGGTTTAAGTACGTACAGCCACACATCAAAGTATACAAAACTGTCAAATTTCTTCAATTGACTCTCTTACTGTCATATTTAACCTAATTAAATAAAGTTAAATATTATTTGAATAAATTTGACATGTTGTGGTAACCGGATGTAACGTTTATACGCGCTGTTCCTGTATGTTCCTTTATTTGACTACGACTAGGGTTGCCAACATTTGTTTTTATCAATAACAGCATTTTTTATAAAAATGCTTTATATTCCTAGATATTTTTTATAGTTGTAGCGTCACAAAATAAAAGATCTTTTGTACCAATTTTCGCGTAATATATTTCTTCATCAGTCTTTTTTTTAATAGTAGACAGACAACCCTAGCTCTCTATGACAATTATATTCTCGTTCTTACGAGATGCTTTCGTTCTCAGTTCAATTCTCCGGGTTATCTTCAAAGAGCCAGGTTGAATGTTCTAGAACATTAGAGCTAAGTAGGTACGTCACAAGTATTAAGTACTACATCAGTTCAAACCTACGTCCAGTTAACATTCCAACAGATAATTAGACATAGGCGCTTTGTTCACCTCTGTATACCCAAAACGTTTGCGAACACGACTAACGGCTTGACTCATAGGCTCAGCAAATATAGTAAACCCACATAATTCAACTCTACTGGGAAAATGTGGTTCATATAGTTGTCAAAAAAAAAGTACAGATAGCGCCTAGACGTAGAATTACGTACTACATTCGGTCAAATTTCCTCAATTAACATTGATCCAAATAAAATCTTCTTCTTCTTCTTCAGCAGCATGTATTTGCCCACTGCAGAGCATATGCCTCTACAATTTCCCTCCACTTCCTTCTGTCGTGGGTCTTCCTGGACCACGCTGCCCCAGCTTGACCCTTGATGTCGTCGGACCATCTGGCAGTTTGTCCGCCAACACTCCTCTTTCCGTCTCTTGGTCTCCATTCAAGAACATCCTTGCTCCACCTCCCATCTCCCCTTCTGCATACATGGCCTAAGCTGCCCATGCCCACTTTAGTTTATCCAAATAAAATAGAAGCGTTTGAAATATATGTCGGCGCGCAAATAATAGAGCGCCGCTAAACGATAGCCCACAGTGATTACTCTGATACTCGGGAGAGTTTGTTTATGTTTCGTTAACAAAGGTGTAGCATTGTCGATCCTGGGAACGGAGGTGACGTCACCCTATGGTGCGTTGCCGAACGTGGCCGCGGGTCGGCTATCAAGAGTCCCATTGTTTTTATGTTTACATTAAGTTGTGCTATGGTATTAAGAGTTTGGGAGTGAGTCCTTATCCTGAGCTGAGTATTGACACAGCGCGACCCGCGGACTCGTTATCCGTTCTAAAAATAGTTTAATTCTATTTAGTTTAGTTGTGTCAAGAACATTTTGTATTGAACCAAGTGGATAAGCTTGAACTTTTATAACTAAGTCGTTTTAAAGTAACTCGGACGTTTTACCCAACGCCTACAAAGTGCCAGTCGTAATAGTATAGTCGAAATAATGGAAAACCCCTCTGATGTCGTCCCTGAGCCGGCCGCTCCGACATCAGAAGTGGGATTCACGTCGCGAGTTCAAAGTGAGTTAGTGAATAAGGAGAAAGACGAACAATGGCAAAAACTTTTTAAAATGCAAAATGAACATTTACGTGCGCTCATATGTGCTATGTCTTCCCCATCTACCAATATTTGTGCAGTGTTGCCAGAATTTAATCCGGACAAACGTGACAATGACCCGCAGGGTTGGTGCACCACTCATGAACTATGTATGGGGGAAAGACCCCTACAAGGGGGATCGCTTATCGCCACATTGGCAAAAGCTATGAAAGGTGTTGCGTCTTCTTGGTTGTCTCAAGCTACTTATGCTGGAATAACATGGACCGAATTTAAGACTTTATTTGTCAATAGATTATCTTCCGTTGAGACACCAGCGGGAACTATTCTTCAACTAATTAATGAAAAGCACAAGGAAGGTGAAAATTATGGTGCCTATGCTAGCCGTCAGGTAAATTTTTTGCTTAATCAGTGGAAGCCATCAGTTATAGAGTAGATTGCAGTTTCTACTGTAATGGCTAATTTGGCTCAACACGATCCAAGACTACGTCGTCTGGCATATACCACTGAAATAAAAACACGCCACGACTTGCAGAAAGAATTACAAGTGTATAGCTTTTTGAAACGAAGATTCAAAAGGTGAAGAGGAGATTTAACGCTTGATGAAAAGCGACCTAAAGTGCTTTATTTCTGGAAAATTGGGGCACAAAATGCAGGACTGCAGACAAGGGAAACAGGGACCTGTACAAACAAAGAAAGACGAGATTAGAGAAGATAAAATAAGAAAATGGACTGATTTTCTTAATGCTACAAGTGTGGGAAGCTAGGACACATTTCTACGCAATGTACAACAAGGAAACATCTGGAGGTGGCGTCGGGGAGTCATCGGTTGGGAAGCAGCGACGCCGTGTTAATTTTTGCTCCATTGACAACTCTCGCTCAACTTGAAACGGTCAGTCGTTCCATTTTTATTTTGACTCTGGTTCTGAGTGTTCTGATCAAAGAAAGTATCACCAGGGTCACCCTAGTGGGTATTTTTGCATGCATTTGATTTTGAAATTGTTTTCGGGATGGAAAGAGAATTACTCATGCAGACTTTTTGTCTATGAATCCTTTCCCTAGTGAAAAATCAGAAAGTAAAATGGTAATAGAGAATTGAGTAAATTTAATAAAAGTATCAAAAATTTGGTTAAAAGCTGAACAACAATGCGATTCTGAATTAGCTGACATTATTACAAAAATAGTAATGCAGTGTAGTAAACAGTGATTTGCTAAACACATACGAAATAAAAGACGGTATATTGCATCGTAAAATAGAACGTGATTATAAAACGTAGAGCATTCAGATGGTCAGTAATTAACCAGGTTCATGAATTCATAATCCAAGTAGGTTGTGAAAAGACTTTAGATAAAACGTTTGACTTTTACTGGTTTCCAAATATGAACAAATATGTTTGAAAATTTGTAGAGAATTGTACGAGTATTACGGTGTACAATGTCTAAATCTAAATCCAGCAAAACGTAAGCAGAGCTATTCTATACCAAAAGTGTATGTGCCACGGCACACTATTCACATTGATGTTACTGGAAAACTTAGTGGATCAAATCAAACAAAAGAGTACATAATTGTACTTATTGATGCCTTTACTAAATTCGTTCTTTTACGACATTCGACTAAAATTGACACACCAAACGCTATAAAGGCTTTGAATTATGACATCGGTTTGTTTGGCGCTCCAACGAGAGTAATTGCAGATCAAGGAAGATGGAAATCAACATTTCCGTGATTTCTGCGTTTCAAATAACATACACCTAATCGCTACTGGTACAGTCCGAGCTAATGGTCAGGTAGAACGCGTAATGAGTAGGCCTACCTTAAATAAAGAACTATAGCGAGCGAGAGCGTCTTCCCTAGTAAAATAGGTTTAGGCCGGCTCCGCCGCTCGGCGCGCCACCGCCGCGCTCCCGCGCAACATTCGAACTATGCGCCGTCAGTCTGATTGCGATCGCCTCCGCGAACGCGCGCGCGCCACGAACCGCTGGGCCGGCCGCGCCGACGACTCATAATTGTCACTTGTCTTTTGTTTATATGTTTTACTGGTTTTCGTAGTGTGTTACGAACTTTGCATAATATTGTTTTATGTTATACCAGTTGTGTGAACGTTGAATAAATCTTTTTATACAATCAAACCGCGTTATCACTATAATTGGCTGCCCAACGTTTGGCCGACGTTTTGACTATAGTATCGTGCGTGAAAAACTGTGTATAAGTTAGTGAAATACGTGCGTACCGTGAACTGGAGACCTAGGTATAACGTTGTTATTCCACTGAGAAGTCAGTCTATGTGCAAGTGTGCGTTTTTTCGGACTTCGACTTTCATACCCAGTGAGTCGTTTTTAGGTATTTACGGTAAGACTATAGTTTATTGCAATAATTAGGATTAGTGATGCGCCGAATAGTGGTTTCACCGAATAACCGAATACCGAATAATATTCGGTTCAATCTTTACCGAACCGGATATTCGGCCGAATTATTCGGTTTACCATTTTCTATTTTGTTTCCGATCTCTCTTCTATACTAGATACGGTGACCAAAAAGCACTCAAGTCAATTCGTACTGAGATATAACTTAAGTGTTTATTTCTTCCGTGTCACAAATTTTCTTAACGTATCTCTGTTATAGTGTCTTTTAAGTAAATAATGCACTTAATAAAATCGTCGCAGGGTTCAAGTGGGACTCGAACCCACAACCCTCTACATACCAGGTGGCTGTTCTGGTATGCAGTGGGTGGTGGTATGTGAAAGGTCGAGTACCACCTGGACTCTTGGATGATTTTTTAAGAGCACCTACTTGCAAAGAATATCAATAAGTAACAAAAATAAAATTATTTATCATTAAATAACTTAATAAAATTATTTATTGTTGATTCATATTTTTATTTTAATAATTTGCCACATACATAGGTAAGTGTTTTTTATTAAAAAATTAAAATTTTGATCTGAGTTCGAAAACAAAGCTTTATAATTATTATTTATTTAAATTTAAAAATATTTTTAAGTATAAAAATAAATAGTAATATTAATATTGATTGATTTGGCTTAAAAATAAATGAATTAGGTATTTTTTTTAAGTTAATGTTAGCTACATACTAATAGGGCAGGAAATAAATATGTGGAATTTAGATGTTAAAATACACGTTGATTTCAAGTTTAATTGATTTCATTTATTAGCTTTTTAACACATTCCTCACCAATTTTATTTAATTTACAAAAACATAAATCTTACATAACGAAATTTGTCCTTTTAAATTCCAAGTTATATAGCCAGGAAAATAGAAATACTCTAACCGAATACTCTAACCGAATACTGGCACTAAAACCGAATAATTCGGCCGAATACGAATAGTGGAAAAAGTGCCGAATATGCCGAATACCGAATACCAACCGAATATTCGGCGCATCTCTAATTAGGATCAATTTTATTTTTATGGTGTTAACGTAGGGTAAAATAAGGACAAAGTGACATTGTATATTGTGTATTTAAGTGATATTCGTAGTGACTAAGTATTTGTGGATTGTACATAGCACTCAATCTATGTACATACTTAGTATTTTATTCATTAAGTCACGGACATTGCATTTTTAGTAGGTATAAACATTCGTTTCTAGACTCTATTTGTTTAAGATTGTAAAAAAAAAAAACAAATAAAATTTAAAAGTTAAAATTAGCTAGAAAATAACAAAGGAAAATAATTGTACTAGAAAGCACGCCATATTTGTTTAACATTTAGTGACTAGATTCCTCAATAGATGGCGCTGTGCATTTATACATCGCGCAAGCGTTTTGGTTTTTTGGAAACATATAAGGTCTCAGTTAATTAATGAATACACGCACTCTTATATAGCAGGAACCTGGTTGTTTTATTTTATTCTTCGTATTCCTGCCTACATTTTTGGGACACTGTACAGTAGTGGTCCTTACGGTACGCCGGATTCGGAAACCTGGGAGTTCGTCGTGCAGCTGGCCAGTCACCGGTACACCGACACAGTGGCGGATTGTTGCTGATGGTGTATGTTTTTCTTCGATCTTCGTGGTCGAGCATCAACTGTTGGCGCCAGAGGGCGCTAAAAGCAGTCGAAGATTGAGTTGGCGTGTTGACACCAGAGGGCGCTAAAAGCAGCTGAAGATCGTCTAGCGCTCCAGGGGCGCGCTGAAGTTATTGCGGTGACGGTAAAGTGATTGCGGCACGTGTGAGTAATTTAACATTTTAAAGTGAAGTTTAGACTTAGAAAATTTTAATTAGAAAATCATTGAGTTAAAGTTAAATCTGGGACTTAGAATAATTTGCGAAAAAGTGATCAGACGGGGAATCCATGCCCAATTTTCTATGTTCCGAATTCTCCAAACACTTAGAAAAATTTGAACGAGTTTTTGCTGGACTTCAAAAATTTCGTCGTGTATTTTACTTGGACTTTAGTTTAGTTTGTAAAGTGTTTAGTTAAGAGTTGTTTAATCAATAATTTACATACTTGTGTTTTGTTTATTTAATGTTATTTTGCCACTATTTATTTACACTAACATAGTTTTTCCGTTGTTCCCATGCCAAAAGATTCTAATAAATCGTTCCATTCCATTGAAAATCCTTGCGAAGTCAGTATGGAGGCTTTAACTAATTTGCAGGATGATGTCAAATGCGCTATCAGTAAAGGTAAAATTAATTTTAAAAAGTCGCCAAAAGATAGGATAACGCAATCTTATGTTGAAACCAGGCTGGAAACATTGGAGGAACAGTGGAAGTCATTCGTAGATACTCACAGAACTATAATTACCGATGTGGAGTCTGATGAGTATCGTGAATCGACTTATTATGTTAGCGAGGTTTATGAGACTACACAGGAGTTGTATTACGAGTATAAAACCGAACTTAAAGAATGCTTATCAAATCTTTTAAAAGCAAATAATTGCAGTGCTAAGCCTTCAGCTTCGCATTCTAAAAACTCCTCATTCGCCACTGTGCCGCAGGTAAAATTACCAAAGATAACGATTCCTACTTTCAGTGGGAAATATACAGAATGGACCACCTTTCAAGATCTATTCGAGTCGTTGGTTCATAGAAATAATAGTCTTGAAGATGTCCAAAAAATGCATTATCTGAAAGCGCATTTAGCTGGCGAAGCTGAGCAGCTGTTGCGCCATGTACCTGTTACGGAGGCAAATTATAATGATGCTTGGGCTTTGTTGAAGAAGAGATTTAGCAACAAAAAATATTTAGCAAATTGTTTACTTAAGCGTTTAATTAGTCAAGCTAGTATTACTGTCGAGTCATCTAAAGCTACTAAGGATTTGTTAGATACTACAAGCGATTGTCTAAATGGTCTCAAAAATTTAGGTTTAAATACAGACTCTTGGGACGTTATAGTTATTTATATCATCAGTTCGAAATTGGATACAGAGTCACGTAAGTTGTGGGAAGCCGAAATAAGTACATCAGAGGACCATCCTACGATGACACAATTTAAAACATTTTTAGAACATAGGTTCCGGTCCTTAGAATTTCTTCCTCCAACTAAGCCAGCGAAAACTAATGTTAGCCGTAATAGTGTAACAGTTCACCATGCCGCAACAGTATCATGCCCGTTCTGCTCCGAAGGTCATAGGCTGTTCAATTGCAAGAACTTTGCAAATGAAACTTGTGAAGCACGCCGTAATTTTGTCCAGTCCAATGGTTTGTGCTATAATTGTATGTGTCCAGGCCATTCCGTGTTTACATGCCGTCAAACTTCCAGGTGTCGTGTGTGTAAAAAGAAGCATCATTCTCTTTTGCATGTCAGTGTTCCCAAATCATCTGTAAATAATGTTACAAGTCCCACAGTTGATGAGAGTGTCGTCACTAATGTCGCAACGTTACCGTGTAACGACGAAGTAACGAAGGTTGTAGCGTACTCTAATGTTTCCAGAGAAGTGCTGTTAGCTACAGCGCTTGTTAACGTAGAGTCTCACTCTGGAAAACAATTGACGTTTAGGTCCTTGTTAGATCAGGGCTCTCAGGGCTCATTTATCACAGAGTCAGCGGTTCAGTCTCTTGGTCTAAAGAGAGAGCCAAGTAAAATTAAAATATGTGGTGTTGGTGATCATGTTGATCCCGTTGTATCAAAAACAATGGTAAAGTTTAGCATCCAGTCAATCCATGATCCCAAAGTCAATATTACTGTCAGTGCTCATGTACTAAATAAATTGACATCAGTCATCCCATCAAGGAAGGTACGTATTCAGACTTGTCAAAATGTATTGCACTTAGAGCTAGCTGATCCCAAATTCCACGTTCCTAACAAAATTGATTTGCTGCTTGGAGCTGATGTATTCAGCCAGATTTTAGTAGATGGGTTATTCAAGGGCCCGCCTGGTACGCCAATAGCTCAAAAAACGTTGCTAGGTTGGGTTCTATCTGGTCAGGTTCAATCAGAACCTGTGGACAGCTCCAAGATGTGTTACAGTGGCCGAATCATCAGTATGCATGCTTGTATAGAGGAAGACAGTTTACTGAAGAAATTTTGGGAACTGGAAGCAGAGCCTCCTTCCAGCCATGTGAAGAATATTCTCACTCAGGAAGAACGAGACTGTCAGGATCTCTATGCTGCTACAACGACCAGAGATAGTGAAGGCCGCTACATTGTTAGGTTACCTTTCCGTTCTCCTCAACCTCAGTGTAGAGATGGCAATTCTCTTAGTATTGCTGCCAAGAGACTCGAATACTTGGAGAAAAGGTTGTTGAAATCTCCAAAGTTGAGAGTTCAGTACTCGCAAGTGATGGCAGAGTATCTTACTTTAGGGCACATGGAGCAAGTTGATGAAGAATCCAAGCGAAACCCTGACGCAGTCTACCTTCCTCATCATCCTGTAGTCCGAGAGGATAAGACTACATCTAAGGTACGCATAGTGTTTAATGCGTCTAGTCCAGGCACTAATGGCAGGTCTCTCAACGATGACCTTATGGTAGGCCCAACGCTACAGCTGGACTTGAGGCATGTTATCATGCGATGGCGGAGTCATCCTGTGGCGCTTATTGCTGATCTGGTGAAGATGTACCGGCAAATAAAGGTAGCTGAAGAAGACACCGACTACCTAAGAGTCCTATGGTCAGATGAGTCTGGTGTTCAGCATTATAGGATGTTACGTGTAACTTTCGGTACAGCTAGCGCACCCTATCTCGCCGTAAGAACCCTTCATCAGCTTGCACAGGACGAAGGTATGTCATTCCCTCTAGTAGCTGAAAAAATCATCAAGGATTTCTACATGGATGACTTGATGACGGGCTGTCAAACTGTTGAAGAAGGTTTAGTAATTTACAAGGCCATGAGTGAAATAATGAAGAAAGGATGTTTCGAAATGCAGAAATGGGGATCTAGCAGTAAAGAGTTGATGGAGCAGATAGGAGAAGAAAGAATAGGTTGCGACGAGACAATGGAAATAGGATCAGAAAAGGAAGGAAGTGAAGTCAAAAAGGTTTTAGGTATATGCTGGAACCAATCATCAGATGAGTTTGAATATACTGTGCAGTTACCGCCACTAAACTCACCTGTTACTAAGAGAAAAGTCTTGTCCGACATCTCCCGGTTGTACGATCCTCTCGGATGGATAGCTCCATCCATAATTCAAGGGAAGATTTTCATTCAGAAATTATGGATGTCTGGATTAGACTGGGATCAGGAATTGCCAGAACACTTGCTTAAGGAGTGGACAGATTACCGGAACAAGCTTACTACGCTGACGAAATTCACAATTCCTAGATGGATGCATACCAGTCTCGATGACGTGTGTGTAGAGTTGCATGGGTTTTGTGATGCGTCCAAAGACGCTTACGCTGCCGTGGTCTATCTTCGAGTTAAGAACAGCACAGGTGAGGTTCATGTGAACCTTGTAACCTCAAAAACGAAGGTATCACCCATAAAAGTAGTGTCCATACCACGACTTGAGCTGTGTGGTGCAGTCCTGTTGACGCGTCTGATGTCTGAAGTTGCGGAAGTCTTAAATGTTCCTAAAGAACATGTTCATGCCTGGACAGATTCCCAAGTGGTTTTGGCATGGCTCAGTAGTCACCCCAGCAGATGGAAAACATTCATTGCCAACAGAGTGTCAGACATCTTGACAGTTTTTGAAAGAAAGCAATGGTCCCATGTTCGCTCTCAAGAAAACCCCGCTGATTGCGCATCACGAGGAGTGCAGCCATGTAAAGAAAGGGAATTGTTATTGTGGAGAAATGGTCCGTCCTGGTTGGCAGAAGAACAAGTTAATTACAGTCCACTTAGCTGCAACCATGACACCAATCTTGAAGAAAGAGCTTCTAAAGAGGTAACGTGCACTACCACTCAAATAGAATCTGACATCGTCCATAGGTTTTCTACACTTCGACGATTAACAAGAGTTTTGTCTTACTGTCGCAGATTTATAAGTGTAGCTTTAGCCAAAGCGAAATCTCAGCCGTGTGAGAAATTCCCTTCATGGCTTACAAGAAAAGAACTTGACAAAACTACTGAGTTGTTGATCAGGAAGTGCCAGTTGGAACATTTCAAGGATGAAGTTCAGGATTGCTTAAAAAATAAGCCTATTGAAAGAAAGAGCAAGATACGGAGTCTCAACCCATTTTTAGACCACACCGGTATCCTCAGGGTGGGCGGTAGGCTTCAAAACGCTGAACTTTCATCAAGTATGAAAAACCCTATAGTGTTGCCATATAAGTCACATTTGACCGAACTTCTTGTTGCTGACGCTCATGAACGCACGTTGCATGGTGGACCCCAGTTGATGCTCAGCTATCTTCGGTCCAAGTATTGGATAGTTAATGCGCGGAGAGCTATTAAAACATGCGTTCACAAGTGTGTCACATGCACTCGGTACTCGTCTCGGCCTGTGAATCAATTAATGGGTCAACTTCCTTCGGCAAGAGTCAATCCAGGTCGTCCCTTTGAACAAAGTGGAGTTGACTTTGCAGGTCCTATTGCCGTGAGGATGAGTAAAGGAAGAGGGAATCGATCTACCAAGGGGTACATTTGTTTATTTATCTGTATGGCTACCAGAGCTATACACTTGGAAGCGGTTAGTGACTTAACATCCGAAGGTTTCATTGCCGCTTTCAAAAGATTTGTAGGTAGACGGGGACATTGCTCTGACTTGTGGAGCGACAATGGCACAAATTTCGTTGGGGCTTCTCGTGAATTGTCTGCTCTGCTGGCCAAGGAGAGGTCTCTGGTTAAGGAAGACATTGCGGACTGGCTTTCTACCAATGGCACAGAATGGCACTTCATTCCACCCCGTGCTCCGAATTTTGGCGGACTATGGGAAGCTGGAGTAAGGTCCACCAAACATCACTTAAGGAGAGTTATAGGATCTTCAACTCTTACCTTTGAAGAGATCGCCACGGTATTGGCTCAAATTGAGGCTTGTCTCAACTCGAGACCAATGTCGCACGTAAGTGACAATGCCGACGATCCTTACCCTCTCACGCCAGGTCATTTCTTGGTAGGTGGGCCATTGGTACTTCCTCCAGACGCCAATTATGAGTCTTCTAACATAGGTAGTCTTCGTCGTTGGAATTACTCCCAACGAATGGTACAAGACTTTTGGCGCAGGTGGTCTCGAGAATACTTAGTCCAATTTTTCCAAAGACATAAATGGTCTTCTCAAGTGCCTGAACCAAAAGTCGGCGATGTGGTCTTGGTAAAAGAGGATGATCTTCCCCCAGCACGATGGCTTTTTGGTGTTATCACGGAAAAGCACCCAGGCGCAGACAAAATCACGCGCGTGGTCACTCTTCGGTGCAAAGGTTCTAGCATCAGAAGGCCTGTATCAAAGTTGTGTGTTTTACCTGTGGCCAGTTAGATATGCCTGGAGTTTTAACTTGTTTTGTTAAGTTTATATTTACAATGCTATGTTAAGTTTTCAAATTTTAATAGTTTTCTTTATTTTTTTTTCTTTTTGTTGTTGATATTGTTTGTGTACTTATTTGTAAGTATATCGGCAATGTATGCTGATGAATGAATTATACTGTTACTGTTGTTAAGTTTAGAAGTTTATTTTCAAAGTAACGATGGCGATTTAAAAATGTAATGTAATGTTGTGTTTTATAAAGTTTGTTATGTTTCCATATTATTTTATTTAAATCAATTAACCTGTTTTTCATTGTTATTGTATAGTGCAAACAAAATAGAATTGCTTCTTTAAAATGAATTACTTATACTGTGTTATGGACATGCTGTCCATGGTGGGCGGTATGTTTAAGATTGTAAAAAAAAAAAAACAAATAAAATTTAAAAGTTAAAATTAGCTAGAAAATAACAAAGGAAAATAATTGTACTAGAAAGCACGCCATATTTGTTTAACATTTAGTGACTAGATTCCTCAATAGATGGCGCTGTGCATTTATACATCGCGCAAGCGTTTTGGTTTTTTGGAAACATATAAGGTCTCAGTTAATTAATGAATACACGCACTCTTATATAGCAGGAACCTGGTTGTTTTATTTTATTCTTCGTATTCCTACCTACATTTTTGGGACACTGTACACTATTTAAGTTATTAAGTGAGATTTGTTGTGACTTTCAATATAAACTTGCAGTGTTTACGTATCTTTGCCGCGCTAAGTTACCGGCTACGTCATATTCGAGAATCCGTAGCCGTCGACGAACCGAGACCACGCCCCTTTTAGTACTTGCCTACCGTGCGTGAGGTTCGTGCAGTATATTTGTTACCGCGTCCGTTTGCCCGCGCGCTCGAAGTGCCTACCGAGAGAGGTTCGTGAAGTATATTCGTCGCTGCCTTCGTGTCACGCGCACATCACGAACTCTTCCGAACGAAGTTTATCATCGGAAATCGGTACGCGAATTGTGTTCGGACATTTTCGTCGGACTATTTTGGACTTGTGCGTGCGTTTATTATTATTATTTGTGTTAATAATTTGTTTTAGACATTTGATTAGGTATTTTAGTAACTTTTGGACATTTTCAAGTGCGTTTTGAACTTTGGACGGTAACTTTTGTAGATTTTTAAGGCAAGTTTAGTGATAAGAACTTAAGTTTAAATAGTGGATTTAGCGTCTAAGGAAGACGATTTTGACTTTTTAGTATTACACACGAGTTGGACTTTCGTGTTCCTGTTTTTAATTTTGGACATTGTAGCTGAACTTTTATTCTTTTGGACTTTTTGAGATTTTGGACTCTGACTTATTTTTTTTGTAAATAATGGTGTTAATGCGTTCACGTGCGAACAGTATAAGTCGGAGTGCTAGTAATAATACGGCTAATAACGCGAATCCTGCGGATGTTAATTCGCCTGAGCTGGACTTGAGTCCGCCAGGCGCTGCCGCCGCGATGTCGGAGAGCATGCAGGCTCCCCTTGCGGGGAATGCCGCTGCTGTTGCTGAGCGTCTCTTCGAGCATCATTCTGCGCATCCTCCAGCGCATGCTTATGCGCATGCGCCTGCTCCGACGCCTGCATCTGCTTCTGCTGCTGCGGGGTCAGTGACCCTGACGAACGAGCAGTTCCAGTTACTGATGAGTAGGTGCCTGCAACCTGTGAGTACTCCATATATTTCTGGCAACTTTGCGAAGTGTACTTCACGATTCGACGGAGATAAATCAAGTGACGTCCGTACCTTCATCGACGCTATTGTCACATATCGTCGGTGCGCCTGCCAATTCTTGTATGTGCAAAACACCATGTTTTCAGGAGAGACAAAAAACTGTTTTTTTTGTAAACCACTCCGTTTAATTACACGTAAATTATATGAAACGAAGGGGAAAATAATAACACATTAAATAATCTAGCATTAAATAGCTTTAACATAAAGCCCTTGTTACTATATATTTTTTTAGCAGTTTTTGTGCACATATCAGATTTTTTTTGGCTGAAGTTTCTTCCAACAAGTAAGTGCTTGTATCAAATCCATCACATAGCATTATTTTTTCCATCACTTTAACCACTTATTCCTAAATAATATAACCACGGACGTATAATAATACATAGCTTTGACAAGGGTAGGGGTCCCCCTTGCCAGGGCCTCCTCGCAAGAACCTTTCCACACCAATGGTCATCTGTTCTCCTCGCAATGTGCCTTGCCCATTGCCACTTGAGCCGAGCAAATCTTTGAGCTATGTCTGCAACCTTAGATCTCCTGCGGATATCATCATTTCTGACACGATCACGCAAGGAGATTCCGAGGATAGCCCTCTCCATTGCCCTCTGAAGACTTTCGACTTCAGATAAGTACTGTGGTAAATATGCCGAAAATATGCTGCGTAGCTTCCCAAACGCTGCCCAGCCGAATCGGATTCGCCGAACGACCTCTTTCTGGAAGTTGGGCTTACCAACTTGCACTTTTTGTCCGAGGTTAAATATTCGTCTACAACTTCCAGTGTAGTGCTTCCAACTATTACAGGAATGGGTACGACAAGAGAGTTCAACATAACTTTCGTCTTGTCCATATTCATTTGAGACCCAATTGTTGAGAGATTCTACTGAGTTCGTTGAGCATTGTGCTTAGGTTTTCTAAGGTCTCAGCCATGACTACAATATCATCGACAAATCGAAGGTGTGTCATGTACTCGCCATTTATATTTATGCCAAGTCCATCCCACAGTTTAAAAATGTCCTTCAACAAAGTTGTGAACAGTTTCAGCGATATAACGTCACCTCGCTGGAGTGGTATGGGCTTAAACTTTTGGTTCTGAAGACGGACTAAAATCGAGGTGTTCGCGTACAGGAACTACAACACTTGTAGTAAAGGTAGTCTATTTGGCACCTTAGGAGAGACTGTAGCACGGCACAGGTCTCGATAGAATCGAAAGCTTTCTCGTAGTCCACAAACGCTAAGTACAATGGCAGATTGTACTATTCAGTCTTCTGTATTACCTGCCACATCGTATGAATGTGATCTATGATGGTGCTAAAGTCTTTTGAGGATCCAGCTTGTTCGGGAGGCGTCAAAGCTACGTGCGAGACGGTTCATCACAACTCTCGAAGACAGGTTATATTTGAGACTCAGCAGCGTGATGGGCCTGTAGTTCTTCAATTGAGATTTATCTGCCTTTTTGAAGAAGAGCCTTACCACGCATGTAAGCCACGCTTTAGGAATCTCTCAAGTTCAGCCTCAGCTTTCAGAAGGTCCGCTGTGACTTCGTCATCATCCGGTGCCTTGCCGTTCTTAAGCTGTTTGAGAGCTATTCTAATCTCATACAAGCTAATGTCCGGGATATCTTCGGTGTAATGACGGGTTAATTTGGCTCTTTTATCAACAGCCCGGGTGACAGATGACCTCGCTTCCCAGAATAGTGATGTTTAAACTGGGAACTATAAGGTACCCGAAAACACTACGGCGATCAGTGCGATATGCTGCAGGGTCCTTATTTTGCACTCTGCAAGTGTGTGACGTGCCGTGTCCTCCGCCGCACTACAGCCATACTTTATCATGGACCTCTGCGTTAAGCCTAATACAAGCGTGTCGAGAAATGCTGAAGCCAAATGATAGAAGTGGTGGAATGATGAAGTTTGTCTCAACTGTCTGTGACAAGTGCGCTGGCACAAGACGAATCTGTCCAGGACTAGGTACGGGCATCGGATTTAAACTTCCAAAATAAAACATTTGTATTTGTATTTGTATTTGTATTTGTATTTGTATCACTGATGTGGCAAAAGCTGTACTTAACTTGTCAAAAAAGGTCCGCAAATATGACAACGAGACTTAGTGGTGGAACAACACAGTACAGAGGGACGTAAAGAGGAAGAAAACCCTCTTTAAAAATTGGCAAGCGACTAAATCTCCCAAAAGCCGGATCATCGTACAGGTTCACCTAAAGAAGTGCTCGACGCTCTAAGCCGCATGAAGAATAACTTTCGGCGAACACTAGGGATTTGACCATAGTCCCAATCTGTTTAGCGTGATTTTAGACATTCTGTTGGAGAGCATCGAGAATCCTAATGAGCAGCCTCCTTGGGCAGCTGATGTATGCTGGCGATATCGCGCTGATGGGTTCGGATTCGGACAGGGAAAGATTGGAGAGAAGAGTAAAAGGGTGGGTGTCCGGACCCCCTGGATCCCCCCCCACCCCCTTATATACTTCCATGAATATAACCTCGATTTATACGCAAACACGTGTTGCTAAATAATGGTAAATCCTGATATGTAACGTAAAAAGATCTGATATGTGCACAAGGCTCATTTCTTTAAAACTGCTATGTGATTTTACTACACTTAACAGTAATTGAGGGCTTCGTATTGCACATACATAATTTGGAAACTTCGTTTCTATGCGGAATTTGCACAAACGGGTTTTTGCATTACATCGGCCTTAAGAAACTGGTGGCATCTAGCGAATAAAAAAAAAAACGAAAAAATGCACATATCAGCTTTGGCAGGCGCACCGACGATATAAGGAATGCGTCAGTATGGAAGACCACATCGCCCTCAGGGGCCTGCCCATTCTGTTAACGGGCTTAGCAGCTACATGGTGGTTAGGAGTAAAGGCCACCATTCATACTTGGAATGACGCATTGGATCTTCTACTGCAAACGTTTGGACCCCGTTTACCTCCACATAAATTGTACAGACAGATATTCAGTAGAGAACAGGGCAAAAATGAATCAACTGATGTCTTTGTTTGCCACTTGCGGAGCCTATTTGCTCGGTTGCCGCCTAACAGTTTGAGTGAGGAGGTACAGCTAGATATGACGTACGGTTTGCTGTTGCGACGTATAAGGGAGAAGGTGCCTCGTACGACGTTTCGTACTTTCAGCGAGTTGCTCACGGAGGCTCGTCGAGTTGAGGACCTTTCGGATGAGAGTCGTCAGATGGTCAGTGACAGGCCGTCAGTATCATCCGCCCCTACAGTTAACGCTGTTCAGTCGAGGCCGCCTACTCCTACTGATACTACATCTACTGTTCCTGGAGATAGTAAACTTCGTCTTCACTGTGCTTATTGTAAGCAGTTTGGACACATTAAGGATAGCTGCCGGCGATTGGCCGCCAAGCAGAATACAGCCCCTACAACTCATGAATACCGTCGACCAGCTCCGTCCGGTATTTCGCCGCCCATCACGTGTTACGGGTGCGGTACCCCGGGTGTAGTGCGCTCTAAGTGCCCCAAGTGTACCAGTGTAGTGCCGAAATGTGAAACACTGCCGTTGCAATCTGTTAATGGTAATAAAGTTACAAATTCGCGTGTGCGTCCTGTCGTAGATGTTAATATTTGTGGTGTCAAAGGAAAATTCCTTTTAGATACGGGTGCTAAGCACTCTGTAGGCAGTGTTAGCCTAAGAAATTTATTAGATTCTGAGGGTTTTTGTTATGACCGTGTATATTTAGAACTTAAGTTTGCTGACGGTCACATTAGTGCCCAACATTTTGATGTGGCTGTGGTTAATGTTGCCGCATTAGGGATGACGCTCCCGGTCAAATTTGTCATGATACCCAATTGTACTGAAAGCCTGTTAGGGATTGATTTTATGCAGAACGTTGGCATGATTATTAATTTTAATTCGGGGACTTATTCAACTAAACGTAACCGCACACCTATGCCGTTAAGTTTCGAGGCCTCGCGACCTGAACAGCAGGGTAGCTCGTCTGTGGGTCTTCGCAACGGCGAGGGCACCCGTCTTGAACCGGATGGCCGGGGTAGACTGTCAAACCTCCTGAAGGTCAATGAGGACATCTTTCAGCCAGGGGGAGGACCAACGAGTGCTTCTCAACGGATTGTTAGAGGTGATGCAGTTCCCATTTCTAAACCACCTTATAGGGTTTTGCCTGCCAGGAAGGAGACCGGTGCTAAGGAGCGTCGACCTGCAGATGTTTTTAAGGTGAGTACTCCTGCCCTTGTAGAGACCCACCTTTTGAGTAACCCTAATAAAGGGTTTTGTAAGTTTGCTCCTCGTAGAGGGAGATCTTATGAGTTCACCGAGGTGGTCAGGCCAACCTCGTATGTTGGGGATAGTAGGGGTGCTGTTCGCGGGAAGTATCATGCCAGTGCCCTGACTCCCTATTCAGGATCTTCTCCTGTAGTTTTTCATAATCGCCGTCGTGATAGATTTGCCAAGTCACAGCCGGGACGTCCTTGTGACTTGGAGGGGGAGGTTATAGCGAGCGAGAGCGTCTTCCCTAGTAAAATAGGTTTAGGCCGGCTCCGCCGCTCGGCGCGCCACCGCCGCGCTCCCGCGCAACATTCGAACTATGCGCCGTCAGTCTGATTGCGATCGCCTCCGCGAACGCGCGCGCGCCACGAACCGCTGGGCCGGCCGCGCCGACGACTCATAATTGTCACTTGTCTTTTGTTTATATGTTTTACTGGTTTTCGTAGTGTGTTACGAACTTTGCATAATATTGTTTTATGTTATACCAGTTGTGTGAACGTTGAATAAATCTTTTTATACAATCAAACCGCGTTATCACTATAGAACATGCTTACTGCAGTTAATGAATAAAGACAGGACGTGGCAAGATTCTGTTTCGGATGCCCAACTTGCTCTCAATTCTAAAACTTATCGTGTGACTAAGGCAAGTCCCTTAGAGTTACTGTTTGGAAAGGTAGCTAGACCACTTTCTTTGTTAGCTTTGGATGACCAAGACGAAACTGAAGTTAACATAGATGAGATCAGAGAACGCGCATCAGAATTAATCAACCGAAATGCAAGGCAGGATAAAAACAGATTTGATAAAACAAAAGCAAACATCAAAAAATTTGCTGTTGATGATTTCGTTCTGATAGAAAATCATGAAAGAAATCAAACAAAATTAGATCCTAAGTTTCGAGAACCTTTTAAAATTATTGAATTTATTAGAAGGAGATAGCTATGCCAGAGTGTGACGTCCCCACGGAATTTGAACAATTCTTGGATTTAACGAAAATCATGATGAAGAGGAATCAGGTTTGGCCAGTGTCGGCGCTGATGTAGTTGAGCAATGATACGGGATAGATTTACTTGGTTTGTGACCTGTTCTTGTTGCCGATCGTAGGCCACATTCCCAACCCAGTTTAGCTGGTCGGAGGCTGCGCGGCGGTGACGAGCAACGAGTGTGCAAACTTTGGCGTGAATGGTGACGCGCATTAACGTGATTCATTTAGTGGCCAGTTCTCACTGTCAATCGTAGGTCATATTCCTAACCCAGTGTAGCTGGTATGGAGACTGCGCGGCGGCAGGGAGTAACGGATGTGATGAGCCTTATGGAAGGCTAGGCTTGGTGCCTTGGTGAACCACATGAGTGCTAGTCTGGGTGTAACTTGCGGATGGTGATCCTATATAGTTAACCTGTGGTGGACCACAGTGGTGGTTGACGAGGTGTGACTTGCGGATGGTGGTCCAATATAGTCAACCTGGTGTTGTGGCTCGAAGAGCCTTGGTTTACACTGAGTGTTTCGGTGGAGTTGATGGAAGTAAATAAATCACGTTATTATACCTACGAGGTAGTGGAATTGTATTTTTGAAGTTTACACATCACAATTGATGAATCCATGACGATAATGGCAGTGAACCTGTTCCTTGATATAACTAATGAGATGATGGTATCAGCCAATGATTTTGTTAAATCTGCGGAGACCTTTCACTCGTGGCATTATAGCAGGATAGCCGAACGGGCTAAGATAGAAGGTTTAAACTTCAGAGATGACGACTAATGTCCTCATTTCCTATGCACACGAGGACGTGTGAGAGTCAGGATCGCCGTGTCGGCGCGCAAATAATAGAGCGCCGCTAAACGATAGCCCACAGTGATTACTCTGATACTCGGGAGAGTTTGTTTATGTTTCGTTAACAAAGGTGTAGCATTGTCGATCCTGGGAACGGAGGTGACGTCACCCTATGGTGCGTTGCCGAACGTGGCCGCGGGTCGGCTATCAAGAGTCCCATTGTTTTTATGTTTACATTAAGTTGTGCTATGGATTAAGAGTTTGGGAGTGAGTCCTTATCCTGAGCTGAGTATTGACACAGCGCGACCCGCGGACTCGTTATCCGTTCTAAAAAATAGTTTAATTCTATTTAGTTTAGTTGTGTCAAGAACATTTTGTATTGAACCAAGTGGATAAGCTTGAACTTTTATAACTAAGTCGTTTTAAAGTAACTCGGACGTTTTACCCAACGCCTACAAAGTGCCAGTCGTAATAGTATAGTCGAAATAATGGAAAACCCCTCTGATGTCGTCCCTGAGCCGGCCGCTCCGACATATATATTACAAGCAAGAAAACATTTAATAAGAAAACCTAAGTCAATATTGTCATAGTTCTAAGAATCTCTACCAAAGGGGGATAGGGAGAGGAATAATGTCACCATATTTTAATCTATTGATAAAATTGTAAGTCATGCCGTATCTAATGTTTGCAATTTAACGCAAGTTTATTGATAGATTATGATCTATCGACTTGTAAAATAATACCTTCTGGGTCTGATCGTGCTAAGCTAGTAGTGATGTTGACGAAGCCGCCACGTGTGGTTGCTTTTAAAAACAAAAGAAAATTCGACAAAGTCTTCCTAGAAAACGAAACTTCTGCTGCACATTGGAAGATGTCAATGGAAGCTACCAATGAACAACCAATGACGTCGAAGTTGGACCTCAGTTCTCAAGTACGCCATCTAGCGGATTTTTTACACGTGGTAGCCCCCATTCTGACATTAATTCTGAATGTCTGAACTCGTAAAATAAATGACGAAGAGAGATAAACAGCTTCAATCTTTCTTGATCAAAGTCTAAAGACTTGTTCCAAATTCCAGAAAAGGTTTGTTTTGTGAGAAAGAAATTAATTAAGGAACATCGTAAAATTCAAGCCTGCGCATTCCCGATTTCTTTTAATCGGAGTTTCCCGTTAGTGTAGGCAACATTGTAAAATGTAGGTAGGTACCTACTACCTAAGGTAGGAGAGTCATAAAATGTTATTGCCAATAGTTACAACTCTATGTTAAGGGACCTGCGCTAACGAGAACTAGATGAGTTGAATAATTGATTCTAAAGCTTATCCACGTAAGCAGAAATAGGAAACTACATAATATGTATAAAATTCAGGCAAAATTAATCTTATGTCGCTTGCGTCTCTGAAGCGAACCGCACATACTCGTAAGATCGCACATCTGGTTCATAAAAGACGTAAACGCCAAATTTTAATAATCTTTGACAAATTGTGGCATTGATATCCTAACTATTGAGTTAACAATGCCTTAAGTATTATTTGACATAAGTAAGTCTTTTAACCAGATGTACCTACAGCCAGAGGTAGATAGAGGCCCTATGTCATAGGTATAAATCTTATTTCAAAAAACCGGCCAAGTGCGAGTCGGGCTCGCGCACAAAGGGTTCCGTAGCAGCAAATATAATAACCTATCTCAAAAACTATAACAGATACTTTGATCAAACCAAAAATCGTTGAAAGAGTTAATTAGCATGCATCACCTCTATTTTTTTTAGAATTTTATACCCCGTAGTTATAAAAATAGAGGGGGGGGGACATACTTTTTACGACTTTGAGAGCTGATATCTCAAAAACCGTTCACTTTAAGAAAAATGTTTTTTTAGAAAACTTTATATCATTTTAAAAGACCTTTCCATTGATACCCCACACGGGTATGTACATCGAAAAAAAAAATTTCATCCCTCAGTTACATGTATGGGGGGCCCCACCCCCAATTCTTTTTTTTACTATTTAGTGTCATATTTTTGTAGCGGTTCATACAACACATATTCCCATCAAATTTCATCACTGTATTACTTATAGTTTCCGAGTAAATCGGCTGTGACAGACGGACAGACGGACAGACGGACAGACGGACAGACGGACATGACGAAACTATAAGGGTTCCGTTTTTTGCCATTTTGGCTACGGAACCCTAAAAATGTGTTAGTAGGATGATGACGAGCGGGAGTAATACCTTGGGTAGGTATCACTCGATTTTTTTTCCTTAAAAACACTTCGTCATTCATCAATGAATATGAGTCACTTTGTGTATTCATTAATTAAATCCTGGAATATGTTTAAGTCATAAGTGTATTTCAACGATAAGTAAATTATATTACCTATTATTAGTATTCATCCTTAAAATAAACAACATGTTTTCATGTAGGTACCTACGATTAATACGTACATAGTGTACGTACGTACATACTATTACATACGTAGTATATATTAATAAATATCTGACTCACTATTATGACGACAAAAACCTTATTATAATCTTTACTAGAAATGAGTAGATAGGTACATACATAGGTACCTACACCTGCCTATATTTTTAAGCTCAAAATGTTTTAAATTCCTTGCTTTCTTAACCTTTATCCTATAAGGACACACAACTTAAGGTCCTCATGGATATACCTACCTACTACTTAGGTACTTGGTCCAGTGACCTGTCAACGTAAAGATTTCCTCGGATTAGTAAAGGTTCTCCGCCAAGCCTGTGAAGGTCCCAGAAAACTTCTACGCTTTTTGAGCATTTTTAGAGCTTGCTAAAGTAACCAGGAGTACCAGGACCCAACACGCACAATATATCAAGTAAATGCGGAAACCGAAGTCTACTTCTCATAACATTAAGGCAACAGAAAATGTCCTTCAGGTAAGTAGGTATAAGATTTTCCTAGGGAGGTATATGGACTCAAAACTCCTAATTGCGTCGAATGCTGTGGCTTCGGAGCCCGAGATTTAGGATTTGGGAAGTCTAGTAGGTAATTATAATGATGAAACTACTGTCATCTAGTTTCCGTTCCTTAAATAAAGGAACCAGACAAAAAAATATACATACGAGCAAATGGACTTACGATGTTTTCCCTTACCGGCCAGATAACATCAGAAATGACGACCTCTTGTAAAGAAAGGCTCTTTTACTTTTTATCCACTAAGCTACTAATCATTCCAGACGAATTTACTATTAAGTAGGCAAGTATATATACAGAAATTTCGCTATACTTAAACAAAAAAAAAATAAAAAGCATAAAACTACTCCTGACCTGAGTTAACTTACTCATGTAAAACTACGTTTTACCTAGTTCGGATAATTTTTGCGTCAATATCCAAATATTATCTAGTTTGTTGGATTTTATGAAGTTTTTAACACACTCACCTCTTGAAGATACATCTCGTCGTAGGGCGAACTAGAGTCAACCACGTATTTATCCTCGCAAAGCGGAGTGCTCATGAAGAAGAAGCGTTCGTGGGCCGCCACCGCCGCCGGCTCTGCTCCCCTGTACACGGGCGGGCTGAACGGGTTCACCACGGCCAGCGCCGACTCCTCACACTGCCTCCCGTAGTAAGCCTGACCCTCCGGGCAGCATTTCCACACACAAAGCCGCCCTATGCACGGACACCCCATCCGAGACGTCGTCCCATTAACCTCCGCCTCATACCACGCGGATCGCACGTACTCAACCCCATCACAAACTACTGAACCGTTCCCAAACAACTCCCCATGTGTTATATCCAAACTCTCTTTTGTGGAACACGGCTGTCCGCACACTGAAGCTACCGCTAAAACCAATAGGAAAAACTCCTTCATCTTTAACAATTTTTCTTTTAAAATTGAATTACGGCTCCAAAATCTGGAGCATTATTTTTAAGTTCACTGATTGAGGATTAGATAATGAGTAACGGTCATAAGGAATGGTTTATCGCGTGCTATCAGCGCTGAGGTAACGCGATGTATCATTCAGTGATAACGATGTGTTGGCGCGTTGCGGGCGCGTCGGGGCGTGCGGGCGCCCGGGCATGCAGCGACGGACTGAACGACTCCGACGCGAGGATCCTTGGAGCCTCCTACGCTTCATTCCCAGCATAAGGCCCGCAAATGACGACGCCGAAACTGACAAGGCCTCTTATCAGACGCCATTCACACACAGAACTGATGAACGTAACGAATGTGTCATGTGGTTTAAATTGATGAACTCCACTAAATTAACAATTTTTACCTACCGTCGAGAGACCATTTTTATTGGAGATGGTAATTAGGTAAAGGTCCCTCGAATGCAAACACAGAATATTAAAATAAAAATTAGGCAAGTAGATAAACCTAACCAAAATATTTCTTACTTTTGAGTTCGCGAAAATACCAACAAGGCAGTGTTATTTCTATTTTTGATAATTTTTATTTCATACTTTTCAGCGTAGTTTCAAGTAGGTATACAACAACAACAAACGGACAAAGTAACTGTACCTATGTAGGTATTACATTTTCCAGTGCAGACAGAGAAGTTATTTCCAGCAGATTTTTCTGATTTTTCAAGGAAACTCAAACAATAATTTATTCTAATTGCAATATTTTTATACACTGGCTGAGAAACAATTGTCAATTTTATAGAACTATAGAAGAATAGATTTGAATAGCTAGTTTTTAAAAACAGGGCCGTTTTGAAATGCGGCGCGCCGGTTCAACGATAAGTTGGATTGAATACACCCAGACACTGAACAAACAGGCTGGGTGGGGATCGAACCCACGACCTTTGGCGTATGAAGCACTATAATGCGCCATCCGGCCAGTCAAATTTATAAAAAATGTAATTACTTTATAGTTATTATTATATTCTGTACATAAAACAACTTATTATAGGTACATAAATAAGGTAAAAAAGTATTTTTTGCACGTACGAGTATATGTTTGTATATGTATAGGGCCCGTTGTGGTCTAGTTTACGGTTTACGTACCGGGCCGTGATCTCGGGGTCCCGGGTTCGATTCCCGGGTCGAGCAAAAGTATATTTCGAATTTTTCGAACATAGCTCGGGTTTGTGATCACTAATCCGCATTAGGCAATCGTGGTGATTAAGCCTAATCCCATCATAGTAGCGATAACTTGATTTCTATGATGGAGGCCTTTGCCCTGCAGTGGGACAGTATATACAGTAGAACCCGTTTAAGACGATCACGGTTAATACGATTTCTCGCATAATACGCCACTTTAAGCCAGTCCCTGCAACTTGAAACATATTTTCATATATTTCTTAACGCTTAATACGATTCGTCATCCCGTTTAATAAGCTCCCGCCGAGCCCAGTCGAAGAGCCTAACGCGACCCCCGGAGTCAGGTAAGATGGTCATTTCTTGACTTTACATGTCGTGTCGCGCGCGCGCTCTGATTCTTTTGTAATAGTGCATCATTTTTTATTGTTGCAATATGACTACAATTAAGCGAAGGGCATTGTCACTTGAAGAAAAAATTGAGATATTGAAAGTTTTCGATGATAAATCACAAACAACAAATCAAACTCAGTTAGCTCCTGAGATTCACTTACCAATTTCTACGTTACGTACCATTTTGAAGAATAGAGACGAAATTAAAGAAAAATACAGATTGGAAGGTGTGCATAGAAAATAGCAAAAAGTAGGACAGTTTGAAAAATTGGAAAAAGTGTTAGTGGAACGAGCTTTAAAACTGCCCATAAGTGGCCCCGTAATATGCGAGAAAGCGCGTAAGAATGCTGAAGGCTTACACATCACTGATTTTAACGCTTCAAATGGCTGGACAGATCGTTTTAATTACATATAACAAAACACATTAGAATAAAATACATAATAATATGTTGTACGTTTTATTTTCCCTATCCCGCATAATACGCTTTCTCGCTTAATACGCGTTTTTGGTAGGGTCCCTACAAAATCGTCTTAAGCGGGTTTTACTGTATATATAGGCTGATACTATACTTTTTTTAGGTATAGGGCTCTTTTTCTTCTTGAAGGGCCGTTTCATTACTGAAAATTGGCCATCAGCTCTTTAAATCGTGGCTTATCCATGGCAAACGAACGAGCAATTCAATGAAACGACAAACAATACAAAAGTCCAGGAAAATATAATATTAAGTAGGAACTAATCACAAATAAATCAGGAGAGTTTAAATGCGGACTGCCTCCTAGCGCCCTCTATTGAGTGTCGGGCTGACATGTGGCGCGGAATGCCTTACGCGAACATGCCTTAGCACATGCTAACTCTGTCAATTAAGTCGTGTATTTTTGAGGATTTATTATGGAGTTCCATAGTATACCTAATAAATCGCTACAAGCAATAAGAGCGCCTTGTTGTACTGTTGTAGTTGTTATTTTTTTTTATTATGTGATAGGTAGCAGACGAGCAGGCGGATCACCTGATGGTAAGCAATTGATGGTAACATGCAACACCAGTGGAGTCACAAGTGCGCTGCTAAACTTTTATACTCTTTCCCCCCGATGGGCCTCTGGTACCCTCACTCACTCACTCGGCGAAACACAGCACAGGAGCTGCTTCACGCCGGTTTTCTGTGAGGCAGTGGTATCACTCCGGTCGAGCCGGCCCATTCATGCCGAAGCATGACTCTCCCACAGTTGTTTCTCTCATGTATTATATTTCTGTGCAATAAAGAATATTTAATCGAATCTAATAAATTATAACCAATGGGGCTACCATACTCAATAATGTAAGCGGCAGTGGCGCCATCAATTAATTTCGTGATTGATTTTCTTGATGCATTGTATTCTCTGCTAGTGTAGCTGGTGTCTATGGGCGGCGGCAATCACTTATCATCAGATGATCCGTCTGCTCGTCTGCCAACTATCACATGAAACACAAAAATATCATACTCCTTTGCAGTAAAAATATGAATTCCTTGTAAGTATGCATTACCTACGAAAACGATACCTACCACACAAAACGATATGAACATTAAAAAAAAACAATAATCGGATATCGCACTATCTAAAAATAAAGATTCCGATTAGGCATTGTAAACAAAATGTACATATCTTATTCTTATCGCGTTAGAAACAACGGCAAATACCGGACTTTAATATAAAGTATTTAGGCTACAACACTAGCTAGACTCGATTCGATCAACGCGCTTTGGGCGGTACTTCCCCATTTATTGCAAAAAAAGCCACAAGATTTAGTGACGGGAAATCCAGGGTTCCTTACAATAGTTAAATCTTAATCTTTTCTACCATTTAATTTAATTTAATTTACTATTTATGGATTGCTGTCTAGTCTAGGTAAGTTGTTGTTTTTACATTGTTAAATTACGACTGTAATATTAAGTATGTCAGTGTACCATTGAATATATAAATATACCTACTTACTAAACATTATCCATGAGCTAATTTTTTTTTTTTTATACTAGAGGCGGCAAACGAGCAAGCGGGTCACCTGCTGGTAAGCTAAGATCTAAAGTAGGCATCTAAGACTCAAAATCACACATTTCAGTTTTCTATTAACTATGTAGAAAATTGCATTAATTAACCGTGGAAGAGCCGCGCTTCGACATGAATGGGCCTGCTCAACCGGAGTGATACCACGGCCTCACAGAAGACCGGCGTGAAGCAGCGCCTACACTGTGTTTCGTCGAGTCGACTATTTATGTTTTTTTATGTGATAGGTAGCAGACGATCAGACGGTGATCCGTCCGTCCGTACTAATGGTAAGCGGTTGACTTGTCTTTGACCATAAACATCTGCAACGCTAGTAGAGTCAAAAGCCAAAGTGCAGACACACATTAAGTACACTTACGGAATCCTAATTTCTGTGCAGTACCACGGTCCGTCTGAAACTCACGCTTTTCTCACTTTAGTCGTACTATTAAGTATTCTGTGCTTTAGTTAGAAAAACTACTTACCTATCTTCATTACTACAATGTTTGTTGACCATTTTAGTGGGAAATAATAATACTTCCCACTAAAAAGGACAACGATTTAATTTACTTAGGACTATTGTACATACTAGCCAAAAGTAGAAGGTTGGCAGAAAACTTGTAACTCCACTGGTGTTGCAAGTGTCCATGGGCGGCGGCAATTGCTTACCATCAGGTGATCCGCCTGCTCGCCTGCTACCTATCACATAAAAAAAAGTAGAAGGTACGTACGGCCATCATCAAAGTACCTATACAAAACTGTAAAATTTCTTCAATCGGCTCCCATTTTACTGCCATACACATTAGGGTGAAAATTTAGTGACCTGATTTGTGGCAGACTGTGCCTACATACTCAAGCTGCCAAGGTTGCACATGGTTTTGGCGCATGAGCTAACTGTTCCTTAAATTGGTAAGATTGTTGTCACAGTTTGTGAGTGAATTACGGCGAGTGTAGATTCGATAGTAGTGAGTTTTGCATTCGCGCGGTGAATCCCCGGCCCAGTTGGATTTGTACCATCCAGAGTGCAAGTACGTACAAATCATACCATAGAGAGAGAGCACTACGCCATAGAGTAATATATTTTAGTGATGTCAAACTATCGATAGTTGACCTAGTAATAATGTTAATTACTTGCAATTCTATCGATTGTGTCGATATTATTTTTCGATAGTATTACTTAGAGATACTACAATATACACCACTGCCTGTTGGCAACTGTCAAAAAGTATCAACACGTAATTTAATTTACATAGTAAGTAGGTTTTTTTTATATGATAGGTAGCAGCTTGAGCAGGCGGATCACCTGATGGTAAGCAATTGCCGCCGCTCATGGACACCCGCAACACCAGTGGAGCCACAAGCGCGCTGCCAACCTTTTATCCCTTTCCCTCCCCGGGTGGGCCTCCGGTACCCTCACTCACTCGGCGACACACAGCACAGGGGCTGCTTAACGCCGGTTTTCTGTGAGGCAGTGGTATCACTCCGGTCGAGCCGGCCCATTCATGCTCTCCTGTTTTTTATGTGATAGCTTAGTAGATGAAGCAAACGGATCACCTGTTTTTTGCCGTCAAGTAGTATTAAAGTACCGATTGGCTATTTATACTATTGACATGACGCGACGTCAACTATCGAGAGACTTTTTTATGTGATAGGTGGCAGACGAGCATACGGATCACCTGATGGTAAGCAATTGCCGCCGCCCATAAACACCTGCAACACCAGTAGAGTCACAAGTGCGCTGCCTTTAAACCTTTAACCCTCTTTCACTCTCTCACTTCACGAAACACAGCGCAGGCACTACACACATACAGGCAGACTATCGATAGTCGACTATGACGATGCCGATCACATCACTACTTCGTTCAGTCCAGCCAGTATATAAGTTGCTCTATGGTCTCCAGTGTTTCAGTACGGAGCACAGACTAATAAGAGAACAAGTTCAGACGGGTAACTCTTAGAGCGGAAAACTCGCTCTATGGAGCCTCACATATCCATGATGACAGCTTTATTTTTAAAAAAATGAAGTAGGCAATGACATATTCTAAAAAGCAAAGCTATGGTGACAGCTTTATTTTTTAAATTTAAGTAGGCAATGACATATTCTAAAAAGCCATAGCATTTTGCTTTCCCTTCTAATCAATAAATTGAATTCATCTCGATTTTGTATTGTTATGTGAACTAAACTGACAGATATTTACAAATAATCCCAAACATTTAGATCCCCTATTCAAAAAGTAAAACATAGTTTAGTTTAAACATAAATTTTAATTTATGAGCTTTGAATTTTAGAGAGGTAGTAGAATTAAAACAAAGTTTTATTTATTATTTTTTTATTTTTTAATTTTGTTTTAAATTTATTTAAAGCCTTTTGTTGCATTTTAGGTAAGCTTTTATTAGACAACCTAATTATATCTGTGCCCTTTAAAATTTTATTAATGGTGTTGCACCAATTGAACACTGCTAGGCGCAATGTAATATTTATAAAGTAATCTAACATACTACTTTTATGTTTAACACAAGTCAAAAAATCGTAGGAACAACTGGACTTTATAATTTTAGAAAGATTTTTTAGTAAATCCTGCTGCTGAGGGCTATTTTCAAAATATTTGTTAGCCCTCAACACTATATTTCCGAAAAATCTCACGGCGGGCTCTGAAGGGTAGGTCAATTTATCTGTCGTCTTATTATACTCCCTGGATGATATTAATTTATGAATGGGAGCTTTTTCTTTTGACAACAGATTATTTATGCATTCCTCACAATTATTATTTTTTAATAATTTTCTAATGACCCACCCAGTGGTGTATGCACGTGAGTGTACATTCAATCTTTCTTGCCTTGCTTCTACGACTAAACTTGTTTCAACATTTGATATAGAGGATTCAAGTGACTTCATTTCCTCTTTGTCATAATCCTCGTTTGAAGGTAATAATGGTTTATTTTCATTATTTCCTTCAAACAAGGATTTTAACTTTAACATCTGGTCACTTGAATCCTCTTCACAATTAAATGTGTCTGAATGAAATTTTATAAATCTTGTAATGAGCAGTGAACGAAAGGTGCTTTTAAAGGTATGGCAGTCAGGATCATTATTTCGAAAATTATACGCCCGAACCTGACCAAAAAAGTTTTCTATGGGGTCAGAATTAAAATATCTTGGACGCATAATTTTCAAGCCTTTAGTTTGAAAAAACTGCCATAACCTTTTAAAACTGTTAAGTGTTACAATCCAATTTTGGATGGAGGGCACAGATATCTCTTTTCCTTTGTTGTCTATAAACCTTATGTCTTTTAAGGTTTTTATTGCTTCATTCCAAAATTCTTGGTTTGGTGACTTTTCTGTGACGCCTTGTCGTAATGGTTTATTTTTTCTTGATATTGATGCTCCATTCACCGAGTCGAACAAGTTATCGAAGAATGCAACAGCCTCTGCTGTGTTATTCAATGTTTCACTGACAGGTTGTCCATCAGCATAATGTGCTGCACAACAAAACAAAAACTTATTAGAGATCAATATCTGATATTTATGAAACACAAAAAAAAATCTTTTTTAACTTTTTTATTTACTTACAGAACTGGGCAGTGTAGGATAAAGTTGATGCAACTGTTCTGCTTAGAACTTTGACACAGTTTTTTACCTGAAGTAAAGAAAAATACACGTCATAACTTAATAACTCGACAGATATAATTGGCTATGTACTGGCGAACGGTCCCACTACTCGTATCATTAGGTGGACAATTTTGGTGGATCTCCTGATAGTAAGCAATTGCCGCCGCCCATGGACACTTCCAACACCAGTGGAGATAAAAAAGTTATAAGTAAATAATTTAAATTAAAACAAATTATGTGTGCTTATAACGCCCTGTTGGTCTAGTGGTTTAAGTACCGGGCCGTGATCTCGGGGTCCCGGGTTCGATTCCCGGGTCGAGCAAAAAAGTATGTTTCGAATTTTTCGAACATAGCTCGGGTTTGTGTTCACCAATCCGCATTAGGCAAGCGTGGTGATTAAGCCTAATCCCATCATAGTAGCGATAACTTGATTTCTATGATGGAGGCCTTTGCCCTGCAGTGGGACAGTATATAGGCTGATACTTTACTTACTATGTGTGCTTATAATAAATCGAGAGAAAAGAAACCAATGTTTACGTTTCAGATATTATTATATATAATACTAGTACATACCTTCATTTTCTTAATTTTATCAGGAATTACGTGTTCATCGTTTAATTTGTGCAACAGCCTCATTTGTGCATGGTTGCAATCCGCTTTGTACACTTCGACGATATCACTCCATTTGGAAATGTTTCCATTGAATTTCATTTTTTTTCGTCAGGAAATTGTTCCTCACACCTTTGATAAGGTGAGGTGGGTCATAAATGACGCTAAGTGTGTGTCCACTGACGGTAATAACATCATCTAAAAGGCAAACAATAAGGGAATATAAAATAATGATGTAGGCAGGAAAACGATGAGAAATAAAAATATGTAAAACAATAATTAATTTCATTATATAAAATGTTATTTAAAAAACACAGACAAAAACCTTAATTTAAAAATACATATAAATATCAATAGTATTACTTAATAATATTTATTATACACACCTATTTTGTCACCGTCCAAGATTTGTTGTCTGCGGGTGTCGTCTTGAAGGCTTTTGAGAGCACTTCTGAATGCTGAGCCTTGATCACTAATCAAAGCTATGGGTTTTAGCCCAGTTTCACCAACAGCAATTATAACATCTCGAATGAGAGTTTTTAATTGTGTTGCAGATGTGGCTCCTTTACAGAAGTAAAAAGCCAGGGGTTGCTGCCATTTGTAGACAGCTCCTCGTAACATAAATACAAGTGCATGGTCGGGCAAAATCGTCAGTTCGTTCTTTTAATTCCACCAAACCATTAATATAATCTTTATGTTTGTCATAATTTAAAGCTGTTTCTAGAGACACTTCATCGAATATGATTGAGCAATATTTTTTTCGTTCAGGCCATGTTGCTACCTGTAAGTATAGATATGATGTCTGATTTAACTTCCAATAAAAATGTTAATAGGTAATAATATTTTTTTATGCTATGTATGCTATTTTATAAGATAAAGTTAAAATTACTTTATCTTACCTCATGTTTCACAGCTTCAAATATTTGGGGATTGATGCCTGCTTCTATATTTAACTGCGCAACCATCTTATTTAATGTGCATTTTGATGGCAGAATGAAGATCTTTTGCAGGAAGCGATAACACTTTGGGCTTTGCTTCATGATTGACAGTGCTATCAATTTCTCTTCGTCGGTGTATCGTCTTCCTTTTATTTCCTTCGTGCTTTGTTTTATTTGCATCCAAAGAATTTTCTTCCCAAGTGGGTTCATTTTTTTTGTCATTTTTTCAAAAGACTTCACTTTCGAGAACTTAAGCGCTCTTTTGGCTCTTTGGGCAAATTCTAGTTGTTTTTTGGATTTGACATACTCATTATAGAGTTTTGTGCAACATGGAGCCAGTTGATTTCTATTATAAACGACACGACGTCTTCGTTTTGCCAATTTGGTAGGTAGTTGAACAACTGCAAATAAAATAATTAACGACATTTATGTTTGGATTTCATATAGTCGTTTAAGCACTAGAACAGTAAGTAATTAGGTATTTTGGATTTTAATTAATGTTGAGAACTAAATTGAAAGATATCAATGTACAAATCGTATACATTTTGATCTTTTGGTTGGACAGATGAAAAATGTTCAAATGTATGGAAATAAAATAGGAATTTAATAAATAGGTGATTTTTTGGCTTACCTCTTGCAACTGCTTCTTCTGTAGTTTTGGAAGAAGGAGACGATGTATCGTGAGGTTTAAACCCAGAGGAGACTGAATCTAAGTCTGAAATGAAATGTTTGAAAAGTTAATATTTTGTAAAAAAAAAAAACCTAACCTAACCTACAAGTACAGTGGCACTGTGACAGAAAAGCCGCAATTACATGGCAATATTCGTTCAGGTCTAAATTAAGCTATTAATAATTAAATAACTAGGTCAAATTAGTAAGAGTAAATTTTTTCGCTTACCTCTTGGACCTGTTCCTTCCGTCTGTTTAAACCCAGAGGAGACTGAATCTAAGTCTGAAATGAAATATTTATGTTAATGAATAAATACATTATTTAGTCAAACTTAGCTATTGATTAATTAAATAACTATATTTCAGTTATTAATACTTAAAGCAATTTTTTTCTCTTACCTCGCTCAACTGCTGCTTCTCTAGTTTTGGAATGAGACATATCGTGAGGTGCAAAGTTTTCATTATTGCCTATAGGTGGATGTGACCCAGAGGAGACTGAATCTAAGTCTGAAATAAAATGTTTCAAAAAGTTAAGTACTATTTTGTAAAACTACAAAAATCGCAGAACATAATATAATGTGTCAATAAATTAGTGAAAATAGATGATGGCGCTACTGCCTCTTGCATCGTAGGGCATGGTAATTGAGCCTAATAGGTTATAAAACTATGGATCTTCGTAGTAATTCCTCAAAAATAAATTTAAAACTTATTTGGCAGATTATACATGGGGGTGTGCCAGATGAGCCTCATTGTGAGGCGTCTTAAAAACATTTTTAAACAGTTTACAGTGGTAAAAAAAAGATTTTTCACCAGTTCAGTTTTGGTCAACCAGTGGAAATCACATAAACTACCTTTCAACAGGTTTGATATAATTATAGTGGATTAAAGGAAGGTAAAGAATTAATTAGCATAGCACCATTTTACAGTAATTGAGAAAACTTACCAATCTTAGGCCGCTTCTCAATAACTTCAACTTTGCAGTAGGTGTGGTCTTCATGTTGCCTTTTTCTTAAATAATTGTGGTCAGCTTGAATTGCATCACCTGAAAATTTTCTCATTCATGAACAATGTGCAAGTTCTTACGCACATGCCTACTGCAAAAGGGATTCTATGGCTAAAACTATGACATTATGTGGGTACGTGTATTTACAGGTACCTACATAACGTTTGTATAATATATCGAAAGAACTACATCATAATTTGAGATGTTTTATTATGCATTGATACAGCTTTGGACAATCAAAATGCAAGAAAATCATAGGAACTTACTTTTGCTTTCGATAGTGGTAAGAACTTGAGGAACACCATCAGCGATCTCGCGATCAGTAAACAAGGTTGGATATGCGCCAACCGCCAGACGAGATCGTGTATTTGTTTGTGTAAAGAACCTTTTTTCAAAGTGCTTCTTACAGACAAATAGTTTCTGAAGCTCCTCGATGCTCAGGCCACGTAATTTATCACAATTTATTAACTGCAACCACTTTTGGAGTCCTGTCTCACACTTGGGAAATTTATAAAAATTGACGTCCTTTCGCCTACTATCACAACTCACAACACAACACTTGTTGTACATAATAGCAAGCTGTAGCGGAGAGATTATCACAGATTCCAATGTTATGAGGATAAGTTACGGAAATAAATCGACGCAAAACTTCACTCGAACAACTTTGAAACTGTAATGGCGGTTAAGATGGCGTCCACTTTTTCTGTCATCTGACCACAGCGGGGAAAAAGAAGTAGAGCGGGGGGAAAGCTAGCGTCAGGTACAATATGTGAACCATAGACAAGATCCATAGATAATGCGAGAAATTCATCTATGAAGACAATCAGCCGTGGTACGGAGTGGTTATATTCTCTTTGGTTCAGTTCGTTTTATTGATTCTAGTGCTTACTACATCTTCTTCATTATAATAAGTCTGTGTCTGTGAGTTGAGTTATTCAGTCAGTTTGCGTTACGATTTTGTCGGTGTTGTTGGTTGTTTATAACGAAGTTATCAGAAAAAGCAACAAGTGAGTTATTTTGGTTTATTTCTGCTACACACGCGCGCGGCCATTTTGTGGCTAAACACGGACGTAAAGGACATCCGCCGCTTTGTATGGTTCTTGGTGGGTCTTGTGCCTGAACATGGACATAAATATTCAAACTATAATCCTCTATAATCATTGTTATGTAAAGCTGAAAGTATCCTGATTACATATATATACATATATGATTTTTAGTATCAATTTTCAAAGCACAGGGCAATAAAAATAAAAGAAAACAAACTCAAAAACCACAATCAAACACGTCCACAACACGCGAGCGCAAATGGAATTAATTAAGATTTTTTTTTGCATGCATGACACGTAAGTGTTGTAAGTAGAGTTGCCGCGAATAGTGGTTATAGCGAATAGTCGAATACCGATTAATCGCCATTCAATTTGGCGAGTAGTCGAATAACTCGACATTACTATTCGACTAAGGGCCGATTTTTCCATTGTCTGATAAAATTTAACAGACCAATAAAGAGTTACCCGGCGAATTAAAGTAGTCTTACATCTTACTATAATTGTATAACATAGAGTGACAGTTACTATAAATTGGATTATATTTTATCGGTCTGTTAACTGTTATCAGTCGATTGAAAAATCAGCCCATAAAAGAAAATATTCGGAAAGACTATTTTCCGAGGCAGGAGGACAAACAAAACCGACTGGCTCCCGAACATGCAAAAAATAGTTTTTTTTTGCACCACAATCAGAGTCACTGTTGGATTTTAAATATTATTTAAAAGCCTAACTAATTTAATTTCATGATTATGATTGGACAGGCACATATGACAGATAATTATTAATATTTTGTATTGCTTTAATAGAGAAAAAATATACCTAGGTATACATTTTATTTAATTCATAACTTTTTTTGTTCATTAAAAGTTTATTTTAGATGACTTTTCGCCGAATGCCGAATAATACTAGCTATTATTCGGTATTCGACGAATATAAAAAAAATGTCGAGTAATGCCGAATACCGAATAATAGCGAGTATTCGTGGCAGCAACTCTAGTTGCAAGTACATGGGGGCATGGGGGGTGGCGATCACTTATACCGGTGACCCACTTGCTGGTTTTGCCTTACTTAAATACTTACACCTAAGACTTACACATAGTAACGTTTGTTTGTAGATTGACATGGGGTTCCTAGCAGCGTTAGGCGTGAACCTGGTGGGGGGCACCATGATCTACCTCACGGGCGGGCTGGGCGCGCCCAGCGGTGACCCGCTTGCTGGTTTTCCTTACTTAAATACTTACACATTATAACGTTTGTTGGTAGATTGACATGGGGTTCCTAGCAGCGTTAGGCGTGAACCTGGTGGGGGGCACCGTGATCTACCTCACGGGCGGGCTGGGCGCGCCGGCGGTGGCAGCGTGGATGGGCTTCGGCAGCGCCGGCATAGGCGCCGGGACCGTTGCCGCGGCCGCGCAGTCCTACTACGGCAACCTGATGGCTGGCAGCATCATCTCCCAGCTGACTGCTGTCGCAATGGTGGCTCCGACACCGTAAGTTTATTTAGTCACTAACGCCACAGAATACTTAATAGTACAAGTACAGAATGCCCACTTCTAAAAACCGTTTATAGAAAAATAAAGGCTCAGGCTACCATAACATAAAGTTGAAATTCCGGCCGCCCAGCGTTCAACACCTACAATTATTCATACCTAGAAGTGCGTTCTCTTTCTATCGCACGCAACTGTCGCGCATGCGTCGCCGCTCGCTCGTGATTTTCTACTGACTGGCCCCTCCGGAGGGGACGCCGCATGTAGGTACTTGCAAGTTTGATACTACACGCGGAGTGGGACAGGCCTGCTTACGCGTAACATTAAGGGGGTTGAAACGCTGGCAGCGTACTTGTGAATTTATTAGTGTAACTATGGTGAGGCGGGCTTGCCATGTATGTTCAATTCCTCAATAGGAATTGACCTTCTATCAGCACATAAAATTATTAGTTACGATCAGACAAACATTAAATACAGCAGCAAGGCTAAAATGCGCGCCGCGAGATAATTTTTCGACGCTCGTATTGTGTCGGCGCTAGTGGCTTCTTCTCGCTCACCTGACTAAGCGAGAAGAATCATTATTTTTCGATAATTTTAAAAACATCATTGGATTTTTAAGTAAATATTGCACTTAAAAAATTCCTCGGAGGGTTCAGGTGGGACTCGAACCCACAACCTTCCGCAGACCGGACAGATATGCTATCCACTTTACACCATCTGAACCCCTTACTAAGCCGACGAATTTCGTAAGTGCTTAACTCGCCATGAGCTGACGATAGTCTCATCAATATTGTAGGTATACTTTACAATATCCAGTGGAAACATTGTTACAATATTTGACCACTAATTAAGATGGAACTGCTAAACGAATAATTTTTATTTTTGGTATAGCAATTCTTTGCAATTTATCATCTTAATTAGTGGTCAAATATTTGTAACAATGTTTCCTACTGGATATTGTAAAGTATACCTACAATATTGATGAGACTATCGTCAGCTCATGGCGAGTTAAGCACTTACGAAATTCGTCGGCTTAGTAAGGGGTTCGGATGGTGTAAAGTGGATAGCATATCTGCCCGGTCTGCGGAAGGTTGTGGGTTCGAGTCCCACCTGAACCCTCCGAGGAATTTTTTAATTGCAATATTTACTTAAGAATAAATTGCAAAGAATTGCTATACCAAAAATAAAAATTATCATTGGATTTATCAGTATACATCTCTCCACCAATTTTCGTGGCAATCGGTCCAGAAACGGCAGAGAACGAGCCAGGAGTCAGGACAGACAGACGGACAGACAGACATGACGAAACTATAAGGGTTCCTAGTAGACTACGGAACCCCAAAAACATGCATGCAGACGAATTAAGAATATCCCCCTCCAGAAGTCAAATAGAATACAAACTTCTTGAGAGAAAAGACACAGAGTTAATAAACTTACCCACGCTGATACCAAATAAGCTACTCTTAAATTTTATATGTGCTTACCTACCTAGAAGTAAAACTATAGAATTATAGTAGGGCATCCCTAACTTTATGATTAACCATCAGCAAAATATGAACTTATATAAAAATACTTATACATTTCAGATGATGCGGTCGTAGCAGGCTTCAATGAAAAATGTACTACCTTATGTGGAAACTTGTATTGAAATAAATACAAATAGAAAGGGGCATTTTTCGGAATTAATAAGCGTGTGTGTTTTATTTTCCCAAATTCATTCAAAGCTATTCTAAGCCTAATATAAATTACATTTACAAATCAGTCATAATAGGTACAGTGAGCATCAAAACGATATCTGCGTTCAACCTTTCCAAAAATATCTAAGCTACATTTATTTACTATATTATAAACGCGAAAGTTTGTGAGGATAGGTAGGTATACAGGATGTATCTGTGAAGATTTACATCATCACCATTCTATAGCCGCTGGCGTACGCACATAGAACAAGATAATCAAAGAACTAATACACATCCATTGAAACATTTATTTTACACATAAAAAATAACATAGAGACACACACTTGAGACAAAACTGTGTCTGATTGAAGACGACGAACGTCGTCGTAATGATGAGGCACATGCCGCACGGTGGGTGACGCATGTGTCTCATCACTGCGGCGCGTTGTGCAGCTCGTAGTAGAGCTCCCTAAGCTTCATGAGGCGGGTGTGGCTGCCGCTCACGACGGAGTGCTGTATGGCGCACGGCGAGTGACGCATGTGTCTCATCACTGCGGCCCGTTGTGCAGCTCGTAGTAGAGCTCCTTGAGGTCCATGAGGCGGGTATGGGTGCCGCTCACGACGGAGAGTGTGCTGCATGCTGCACATTGAGTGATGCATGTGTCTCATCACTGCGGCGCGTTGTGCAGCTCGTAGTAGAGCTCCCTAAGCTCCATGAGGCGGGCGTGGGTGCCGCTCACGACGGAGAGAGTGCTGCATGCCGCACGGCGAGTGACGCATGTGTCTCATCACTGCGGCGCGTTGTGCAGCTCGTAGTAGAGCTCCTTGAGGTCCATGAGGCGGGTGTGGGTGCCGCTCACGACGGAGAGAGTGCTACATGTGTCTCATCACTGCGGCGCGTTGTGCAGCTCGTAGTAGAGCTCCCTAAGCTCCATGAGGCGGGCGTGGCTGCCGCTCACGACGGAGAGAGTGCTGCATGCCGCACGGCGAGTGATGCATGTGTCTCATCACTGCGGCGCGTTGTGCAGCTCGTAGTAGAGCTCCTTAAGCTCCATGAGGCGGGTGTGGGTGCCGCTCACGACGGAGAGAGTGCTGCATGCCGCACGGCGAGTGATGCATGTGTCTCATCACTGCGGCGCGTTGTGCAGCTCGTAGTAGAGCTCCCTAATCTCCATGAGGCGGGCGTGGGTGCCGCTCACGACGGAGAGAGTGCTGCATGCCGCACGGCGAGTGATGCATGTGTCTCATCACTGCGGCGCGTTGTGCAGCTCGTAGTAGAGCTCCCTAATCTCCATGAGGCGGGCGTGGGTGCCGCTCACGACGGAGAGAGTGCTGCATGCCGCACGGCGAGTGATGCATGTGTCTGATCACTGCGGCGCGTTGTGCAGCTCGTAGTAGAGCTCCCTAAGCTTCATGAGGCGGGCGTGGCTGCCGCTCACGACGGAGTGCTGCATGCCGCACGGTGGGTGACGCATGTGTCTCATCACTGCGGCGCGTTGTGCAGCTCGTAGTAGAGCTCCCTAAGCTTCATGAGGCGGGCGTGGCTGCCGCTCACGACGGAGTGCTGCATGCCGCACGGTGGGTGGCGCATGTGTCTCATCACTGCGGCGCGTTGTGCAGCTCGTAGTAGAGCTCTTTAAGCTCCATGAGGCGGGTGTGGCTGCCGCTCACGATGGAGAGAGTGCTGCATGGCGCACGGCGAGTGACGCATGTGTCTGATCATTGCGGCGCGTTGTGCAGCTCGTAGTAGAGCTCCCTAAGCTCCATGAGGCGGGTGTGGCTGCCGCTCACGACGGAGTGCTGCATGCCGCACGGCGAGCGACGCATGTGTCTCATCACTGCGGCGCGTTGTGCAGCTCGTAGTAGAGCTCCTTGAGGTCCATGAGGCGGGTATGGCTGCCGCTCACGACGGAGAGAGTGCTGCATGCCGCACGGCGAGTGATGCATGTGTCTCATCACTGCGGCGCGTTGTGCAGCTCATTGTGTTAACGGCCACGACGGCGCAGTGGCTAAGGTGTTCGCCCGAAGCGCGAAAGGTTCCGGGTTCTATTCCCGGTTAAGTCAGTTTAGGAAATTGCATTTTCTATGTTTTCTTGGGTCTGGGTGTTCCGGGTCGACGCCGCCAGTTAATTATCATCTGGAACTCAAAAGTTCAGGGGTTGCCCCTGCCAGGGGCGTCTTTCCCTTAGGTGCAGGGTGTGCGTTGCACACGGGCGCCGCGGTCCCAGGGGCGCCGGGCGCCCCGGTCCTAGAGGAGCCGCGCGCCGCGGTCCTACTAGGGGCGCCGAGCGCCCCGGTCCTAGGGGAGCCGAGCGCCCCGGTCCTAGGGGAGCCGAGCGCCCCGGTCCTAGGGGAGCCGAGCGCCCCGGTCCTAGGGGAGCCGAGCGCCCCGGTCCTAGGGGAGCCGCGCGCCCCGGTCCTAGGGGCGCCGGGCGCCGCTCGCAACGGAGCCCCACTCGGCGCGCGTCCGCGCAGGCCGGCCGCCGCGCTTTGATAACCAACGTAAAAGAACTCCAGTTTGCATACATTTTCTGTAGCACCTGGAGCTCTTCTTATATTTGTCGTATTACAACAAAGCAAGGCGCGCCACGTGTAAATCCGGGGGATCACCACGATATCACCGGTCGGGGTCAGACCCCACTTTACCTTACGTGGAGTCTCCGAACCGCATGACCACGGGACTTCCCACGAAAGTGGGTCGCTCCCTGTTTGCTTAGGGTCCTTAACGGAGACTTTTTTTCTCCCCCCTTTACTTGGGGCGCGTCTGGGCGCTGCGTAATGTGGGGGACTTTTGCGCAGATCGCGCCAAGTCTCGCAATCCAGCGGTAAGCGGCAGCTTCCTGCCTCCCTGTCTTCCCCCTGCCTCCGCATCCAGCGGAGGTGCTCGTGTGACTGGGATTTCAGGGCCTTACTAGTAAGCGTGCGGGCTCTCTTTCCCTTCCCTGTCCTGCAAACAGCAGGGTACGGGTCTGCAAGGGAGCCCTGCAGGGATTTGCTGGTAGCGCCTGCGTCGCAACCCAGCGGCGTGGGCGTCCATCCGGGGGGATTTTCGGTAGGCCGTGGGAGCGGCCCTGGGGGCGTATACGCCCCGTAGTTGGGGAGGTGGTTCGCCCTTTCACGTATTCCGCCACCGTGCCTGGATCTGCCGGGAAAAGTCGGAGAGGTTTTAGTGGGTATGCCTCTGGACGGTCTCTGATTAGCAGAGACCCAACCCAAAGGAGAGCCCCACACTACTCGTCGGTCTCCCAACCGACGGGTGTGCATAACGTTATTACTATGTCAAAGTAAATCCGTATCCCTTGGTAAAACTAGGCTTTAGCCAGTTACTTTGACATAGTACTAAATTGTTAAGCGACTTTCGAAGCTGACTGATTTCTTCTGCTTCTTCAGCAGCATATATTTGCCCACTGCAGAGCATATGCCTCTCCAATTTCCCTCCACTTCCTTCTGTTGTGGGTCTTCCTGGACCACGCTGCCCCAGCTTGAGCCTTGATGTCGTCGGACCATCTGGCAGTTTGCCGCCAACACTCCTCTTTCCGTCTCTTGGTCTTCATTCAAGAACATCTTTACTCCACCTCCCAACTCCCCTTCTGCATACATGGCCTGCCCATGCCCACTTTAGTTTAGCGGCTCGGTACCCTACATCTACCACTTTTGTGCGTTCCCGGATGATGGTGTTGCGCACTTTGTCCCGTAAGGATATACCGAGCATGATACGTTCCATGGCTCTCTGTGCTACTTTGAGTCTACGTATCAGCGTAGCGGTGAGCGGCCAAGTTTCGCAAGCATATTTCACTGTCGGCAGCACACATTGGTTTTGTGGTAGTGTCTTTGATTTGAATACACTGCCCAGAAAGCCGCCCATGACAATTGAACCCGACGGGTGATCCCTGTTTTGAATGGGTTCTTTCCCAGTGTTATCCGTTGTCCCAGGTACACATATTCATTCACTATCTCAAGTTCGTGGCCTTCTAATGCTATGGAAGTTGGTATACTTAATTTAACCTTGGTCTTGTCCATATTCATTTTTAGGCCTACTTTGAGAGACGCGTGATGTAGCTGCTCCATCATTGTCTGCAGTTCTGACGGCGATTCGGACAGAATCACTATATCGTCCGCGTATCGGAGGTGATTAAGGTACATGCCGTTGATGTTGATTCCCGTCCCAGTCCAGTGTATTAAAGACATCTTCCAGCGCACTGTTAAGAGTTTAGGCGAAATGACATCCCCTTGTCGGACACCTTTCTGGATCGGGATTGGATTCGTGTTTTCCCTCAGCTGGATGGTCATCGTGGCTGACTTATAAAGATTTTTCAGGATGTGGATGTTTCGACTATTCGACATCTTTTCAGCGAGGCAGTAACCGCCCAATGTTCTACCGAGTCGAACGCTTTCTCGTAATCATATGCCAGATATAATGGTTTGTTGTTTTCATGGGCCTTCTGTCTGTGTTATCGGTTGTTCCAAACCCCTTTCGGAAACCGCTTGTTCTCTGGGTTGATATTGGTCGAGGCCTACCGCTTAGTCTTGTTGTGATCACTCTAGAGAAGACTTTGTATACTTGGCTTAGCAGTGATATAGGGCGATAGTTTTTCAACAAGGTATTGTCACCCCTTTTATGAAAAAGTACTACTAAGCTTCGTGTCCATTCCGTGGGAACTACTCCAGTAAATAAAACCTCATTGAACAACAGTCTCAGTTCTTTAATGACCACCGAGCCACCGGCCTTCAGCAACTCTACTGCTATAACCATCTTCTCCTGGGGGTTTATTCTTTTTGAGCCTTTTCAGAGCCTGACGTATCTCATAACTGCTGAATTCCGGTATGTTCGTAGTGGGGCCCATTGCTCTCGAGGATCACCAGTCAATGGCTTGGGGAGTTTAGATCGGTATAGATTACCATAATATTCTTCCGTAATCTCTCTCATATCATTGATATTCGAGGTTGCAGGTTGTTGAGTGGTTCGTCTCAGCTTATTAGGCAGGTTAGTCGCGGATGTTCTTTGAAAAACCTTAAATCCTTTGTTTTCTATAATATTTTGGATTTCCTTTAATGTCTTCTTGCGCTGGTCCCGCTTTAGCTCTTTACCGATCTTTTTGTTGAGTTCGCGGTGTTTTGTAGTATGAAACTCCTCGTCCTTAATATTTCGGCGCTGGACCATTAAAGATTTTATATGATCTGGTAGATCAGACTATAGTTTTGGGACTTTTGAGAATCCTTTGGCTGCGGTTTCAGTGATGATGTTAACGAACTGGGTGTACTTCGTCTGGACATCGTTTTCGAAGTTTTGACCGCGCGCTTGCTAGGGGGCGCTAGGGCAATGTTTGCACACGGGCGCCACATGAGCTAGAGACGGCCCTGGCCCCTGCGTATTGTTGTTGTTGGGGGCTTGGGGGGTACATCGAGTGACGCATGTGTCTCATCACTGCGGCGCGTTGTGCAGCTCGTAGTAGAGTCCCTTGAGGTCCATGAGGCGGGTGTGGGTGCCGCTCACGACGGAGAGTGTGCTGCATGCTGCACGGCGAGTGATGCATGTGTCTCATCACTGCGGCGCGTTGTGCAGCTCGTAGTAGAGTCCCTTGAGGTCCATGAGGCGGGGTGTGGGTGGCCGCTCACGACGGAGAGTGTGGCTGCATGCTGCACATTGAGTGATGCATGTGTCCTCATCACTGCGGCGCGTTGTGCAGCTCGTAGTAGAGCTCCCTAATCTCCATGAGGCGGGCGTGGGTGCCGCTCACGACGGAGAGAGTGCTGCATGCCGCACGGCGAGTGAGCATGTGTCTCATCACTGCGGCGCGTTGTGCAGCTCGTAGTAGAGCTCCCTAATCTCCATGAGGCGGGCGTGGGTGCCGCTCACGACGGAGAGAGTGCTGCATGCCGCACGGCGAGTGATGCATGTGTCTCATCACTGCGGCGCGTTGTGCAGCTCGTAGTAGAGCTCCCTAATCTCCATGAGGCGGGCGTGGGTGCCGCTCACGACGGAGAGAGTGCTGCATGCCGCACGGCGAGTGATGCATGTGTCTGATCACTTGCGGCGCGTTGTGCAGCTCGTAGTAGAAGCTCCCTAAGCTTCATGAGGCGGGTGTGGCTGCCGCTCACGACAGAGTGCTGCATGCCGCACGGCGACTGACGCATGTGTCTCATCACTGCGGCGCGTTGTGCAGCTCGTAGTAGAGCTCCCTAAGCTTCATGAGGCGGGGCGTGGCTGCCGCTCACGACGGAGTGCTGCATGCCGCACGGTGGGTGACGCATGTGTCCTCATCACTGCGGCGCGTTGTGCAGCTCGTAGTAGAGCTCCCTAAGCGTCATGAGGCGGGCGTGGCTGCCGCTCACGACGGAGTGCTGCATGCCGCACGGTGGGTGGCGCATGTGTCTCATCACTGCGGCGCGTTGTGCAGCTCGTAGTAGAGCTCTTTAAGCTCCATGAGGCGGGTGTGGCTGCCGCTCACGATGGAGAGAGTGCTGCATGGCGCACGGCGAGTGACGCATGGGTCTGATCATTGCGGCGCGTTGTGCAGCTCGTAGTAGAGCTCCCTAAGCTCCATGAGGCGGGTGTGGCTGCCGCTCACGACGGAGTGCTGCATGCCGCACGGCGAGCGACGCATGTGTCTCATCACTGCGGCGCGTTGTGCAGCTCGTAGTAGAGCTCTTTAAGCTCCATGAGGCGGGTGTGGCTGCCGCTCACGATGGAGAGAGTGCTGCATGGCGCACGGCGAGTGACGCATGTGTCTGATCATTGCGGCGCGTTGTGCAGCTCGTAGTAGAGCTCCCTAAGCTCCATGAGGCGGGGTGTGGCTGCCGCTCACGACGGGAGGTGCTGCATGCCGCACGGCGAGTGACGCATGTGTCTCATCACTGCGGCGCGTTGTGCAGCTCGTAGTAGAGCTCCTTGAGGTCCATGAGGCGGGTGTGGCTGCCGCTCACGACGGAGAGAGTGCTGCATGCCGCACGGCGAGTGATGCATGTGTCTCATCACTGCGGCGCGTTGTGCAGCTCATTGTGTTAACGGCCACGACGGCGCAGTGGCTAAGGTGTTCGCCCGAAGCGCGAAAGGTTCCGGGTTCTATTCCCGGTTAAGTCAGTTTAGGAAATTGCATTTTCTATGTTTTCTTGGGTCTGGGTGTTCCGGGTCGACGCCGCCAGTTAATTATCATCATCTGGAACTCATAGTACAGGGGTTGCCCCCGCTTGTTATTGTTGGGGGCTTGGGGGGTACATAGCGAGTGATGCATGTGTCTCATCACTGCGGCGCGTTATGCAGCTCGTAGTAGAGTCCCTTGAGGTCCATGAGGCGGGTGTGAGTGCCGCTCTCGGCCACGCGGCCGCCGCTCACGACGCATATGAGCGCCGCATTCCGCACGGTGCTCAGTCTGTGCGCTATCGTGATGCAACTGCGTCCGGACATAGCGGAGTCCAAAGCTTCTTGAACAGCCTGTATAAATAAATATACTTACATGGGTGCATCTGTGAATATTTACATTCTTTTAACCACGCCTTCTACCAATCATTCTGAGCAACATTTGTTCGATGACTTTGGAAATGCGCATTAAAAATTACAAAATGACCAGGTCACGTGGACTACGGGAAGGCGAAAAAAATATTGACGAATTTTCGAAAAGTCGTAGAACAAAATGTTGTTCATAATGGTAGATAGAAGACGTTGTTAAAGGGATGGAAATGTTCACAGCTGTATACTAAAACATCACTTAGATTAGTGATGAGAAAGAATTGTAAACATCCCTCAAGGTACCTATAGCCACACATCAAAGTTACTTACGCCAGCGATTCCCAATAGCCGGGTCGCGACCCGGTGCCGGGCCACCAAAACGAAATAACCGGGTCGCGACATTGACGTCTTATTGTAAAAAAACATGAGTACGGAACCAGCTTGAGTTTGAAAGTAGATACTAAGTGGGTCACGAAAGGTTAATGTGAAAATTACCGGTCATGGCGTAACAAAGTTTGGGAAACACTGACTTACACAATACTGTCAAATTTCTTCAATCGACTCTCATACTGTCATCCTACATTAGATGGAATATCAATTCAGGAAATTTGACAGGTTGCGGTAACCTGATGTGTGGATGACTGTACACTGATAACAAATAAGTTGATGGTACCTTCTCGCTCTCTGTGTCGAGAGCGCTGGTCGCTTCGTCCAGCAGCAGAATCTTCGGATTCCGGATTAGAGCTCTGGCGATTGCAACCCTCTGCTTTTGCCCGCCGGATAGCTGCGTGCCTTTCGAGCCAATATTCGTGTCGTAACCCTACACATATTATGACTATAATTATATTAGGCACTAGTGGCACAAAATACATATTGACACAGAAGGCTGACTGCCCACTAAGAGCTAAAAATATGTCATGTACTCACGCATGCGCACTAACGGCCTTTTCGACCACATTAATCCTAACTTATGACATAAGATTGTCGAACTATCGAGGTCTGTGGTAGAGGCCAGCTACATGTGCTCATGCCGGGCAACAACCCTAGCACATGTAAACGAACTCTTCTAAATTCAAAATCAAGGCTAAGTCAGACTTCTGTGTCAGTCTTTATTTTGTGCTAGTGGCACAAAATACATAATTAACACAGAAGGCTGACTGCCCACTAAGAGCTAAAAATATGTCATGTACTCACGCATGCGCACTAACGGGCAAAAACAACCTTCTTTTCGCAACAAAAAGTAGCCTATGTCCTTTCTCAGGGTCTAGATCATCTGTTATACCAAATTTCATTTAAATCCGTTCAGTAGTTTTGGCGTGAAAGAGTAACAGACAGACAGAGTTACTTTCGCATTTATAATATTAGTATGGATTATGTTTGTTAACACTGTCTGTAGGTTAATTGGAACGTTTGTACTAAGTATGGAATGTTTATGATGCTCTAAGCATCCATACAAACCGACAATCGGTTTTTGTGATGCTTAAAAACTTACTGTAATTTGATTATTTTGTTTGAATAAATGAAAAAAAAAAAGTACCTGTGGTAAAGACACAACGAAGTTATGTATGTTGGCCTGCGTCGCAGCGGCCACTATCTCGTGGTGCGCGGGCGCACGGGAGTTGTCGCCGTACGCGATGTTCTCGCCGATGGTCCGGTCGAACAGCACCGGCTCCTGCGACACCAGCCCGAGGCCCGCCCGGACGTCGTCCACACGGAGCTCTGGCAGCGGGACGCCGTCTAATGCCTGTGTCGTTAATGTTGGATATAATGCGTAGCAGCGGCCACTATCTCGTGGTGCGCGGGCGCACGGGAGTTGTCGCCGTACGCGATGTTCTCGCCGATGGTCCGGTCGAACAGCGCCGGCTCCTGCGACACCAGCCCGAGGCCCGCCCGGACGTCGTCCACCCGGAGCTCTGGCAGCGGGACGCCGTCTAATGCCTGTGTCGTTAATGTTGGATATTTCGCTGGTGGTGAGGTGACAATAAAACACTGATAATGGCCGACTGATTTGACTGGCCGGTTGGCGCAATGGTAGTGACCCTGCCTCATACGCCAAAGGTCGTGGGTTCGATTCCCACCCTGGACAAACATTCGTGTGATGAACACTTGTGTTTATTCAGTGTCTGGGTGTTATATATGTATTTAAGTATTATATTTGTGATCCTCTGTTGTCTGATATCTGTAACACAAGTGCATAAGCTACTTAGTACGGATTCAGGTCAATGTATGAGATGTTGTGTGTGAATGGCAAAAACTAATTATATTTAAAAAAAAACCGTCATTTATATCTCTTACGTATGGCGTAAAATTAGTATAGATTAGAGCTCCGGTACCTCCCTCCCTCCCTCACTCGCTCGACGAAACAGTGCATGCGCTGCTTCACGCCGGTCTTCTGTCATCTGTGTGGCTGTGTCACTTCGGTCGAGTCGGCCACATTCATTCAGGAGCTTGGCTTTCCCACAGTTACAGTAAGATAGTATTTACCAACAGCATGGACGTATATAAGGGGGGGGGGGGTTCCAGGGGGTCCGGACCCCCCCCCCCATTGAGGCCTGGTTTGAAATAAGGTTGAATCGGCTATAGCCAAGGGTGACTTAATTAAGGGGTGAAGTTCGATGGCGATTATACAGGTTGTAGGGGAGAGGGAGGTAAGACGGGGTAGCGGGTAAGACGGGGTACCCAGCGAAATTCATAGTTCAAGTTGACTAATTACACTTGTTGTTTCATCGTTCGACGCGCCTCCATGACACTTGTCAGTCGCCCGGTGTTTGGTAGTTCACAGGTGCACAGGGTCGAAAAAAAATTAAAAAAAGTGTTTTACTGCGAGTTGCTTATCATATTTTCTTTTCGTTTGACACGTGACTGTAATTTGTTAAATAACGTTAGCTGGTTAGATGTTGCAGTAATTGACGCATAAAGTACCCTATAATAAGGTAGGTATTAAGTTTCCTTATGTTTGTTGACTATTTTATTTTTTGTTTATTTGTTTTTAAAAAATGGCTCTGCAGGCAAGATGGGGCAGCTCATAATAAAAAATCTAAGAAAAATAGCCGACCAGCGAAAATTGCAAAACGATGAAGAGTCTCGGATGAAAGTGAACTAGAGGAGTATACACCATGTATGTTTTGTGAGGATGTGTATTCCGTTTCCATTGAACGGTCGATATCATGCTCATCATGTGGAAAATGGTCTCATAATAACTGCGCAGGAATAGATGATGATGATGATGAAGCCACCCATGTCTGCGAGTTCTGCTAGCTCAAATAATCATCTTTCTCTGTGGTCATTCTCATACTCCATCTTATCTCAAGGGGGTACCCCATCTTACCAGCACCATGGGGCAAGACGGGGCAAAACACCTTTTTTGAATTTTATTTTTTTTCCTCATAAATGTGTAACCAAAAGATTCTAAAGACACCAAATATTAAAATAATATTAATTAGTGGTTACGAAAAAAAATAATACGATTGTTTCACTGTGTTTTTTTTTTGTATTATTAACCTTCAAAGCTTAAGTACCCCATCTTACCACCATCTCCCCTACCTATCTGTGAACATTTACATCCATTTAACCACGTGTTCGACCAACCATTTTGAACAACATAAGTATTTAATTCTACGACTTTTGGAAACACGCATTAAAAAATTTCAACTTTTCATACAAAGTCGGTCTCGTAACTTGGTCATTTTGTATGGGGAGTCGATAAGAATGGTTGATAGAACATGTGGTTAAAGGGATGTAAATGTTTACAGATACACACTGTATGTGGCAGATGTTTTAAACAGCATCACGCGATGTGACTTTACAGCTGCGCTCGTGGCTGTAAAGTGCTTATGCAGGAGTGAACCTTACGTCCTTAGGGTGGGGATCAAACCCACGATACCTTTTTGGCGCATGAGGCAGGGTCACTACAGTCGCCATCGGGCCAGTTAACCCCTTAATAGGCAGTAGTTATAGGTAAATACAATTAATTGGTTTTGGACCTTATCTTCAACACATAAGGTTCAAAATATGTTGTCTAACATATCGACAGAGCCCCATAAAGGGAACATAAGACGTGTCGCACACACACTCAAGAGTCGAGGCGGAAGCGTTCAAGAGGCGCACCGCCTCTGACTTTTCTATACAATCAAATATGTCAACGCGTACTATCAGAGTCGCGGCGCAGTCGAGGCGCAGTCGAGGCGGCGGAGGTGCAGGGTCGAGTCGGCGACGCGGCGCGGGCGCACGGCACGCCGCCGCCCCGACCCCGCCGCCATTTTGTCATTGTCTTCTGACGACGACATATTGAATGGGTGTAAACGATGCTCTGCACCTCCGCCTCGACTCTTATATCTACACCACCGCCTCGACTGTGCCTTGACTCCGCCTCGACTCTGGCAGTGTGCTACCCGCCTAATGGTGACTTACCACCTTACCCGCGTCGGGGTCGTAAAATCTCTGCAGCAGCTGCACCACCGTGCTCTTGCCGCAGCCGCTCTGGCCGACCAGGGCGATGGTTTTGCCGCGTTCCACCTGGAAGATACGGTCAAACGTTTTCTTACTGTTGGTAAATACTATCTTACTCGACCAGGGTGACACAGCCACACAGATGACAGAAGACCGGCGTGAAGCAGCCATGGCCGTATATAAGAGGCCTTGTTTGACATAGCCTGGTAGCAAATTGTGGATAACCCTGGGTAAAGCGAAAACACGAAACAGTTGCGCGATGTAATTTTCTACAGCGCCATCTATTGGTAGACAATGGAACTACTTTCCCGAAACGAAGTGAGGGCGGGCCACTAGTAATGGATAGGTATAATAAATAAAAAAAATGCTAAAAACCACGTCATCAAAAACTAATAAATGCATAGGTACAGCATCTCATTATTGATCTGATTCTGTAGTAATACTGAATTTTTTAATGAGACAGTTCCAATTTCCAAAGATAAGTCCATTCATATCTGATGAAATACCTAGCCCCGTGATCCGCAGTTGATATAATTACGCCAATGGCTAAATCTACGCGATACCAGACTTGTAACCGAGTCAATACTATCTATACTATTTATAAAGAGATAACGACAAGGCTTATAGGTAAACCGAAAACATGAAACGCTTGCGCGATGTAATTGGACACAGCGCCATCTATTGGCTCATTTCTCAATTATGGTCCCGAAGCGAAGTGAGGGCGGGCCACTTGTTAAATAAATAAATTGAGACAACATCACATACATTGTCCTGGTCCCAAACTAAGTTATTCCCTTGTACTATGGAAACCAGAAACATCGAAGGAACCACAAACACCCAGACCCCAACACAAATATTTATTTCATCAACAAACATTTGTGTTGGAGCGGTAATCGAACCCGCGACCCTAGCGTAATTATTACTAGTATTGTTTTACTAACAAATAAATCCAATCCCCGGAGCACTCTGACGTTGGGCCTGGTTGGGTATTTAAACTCCACGCCTTTGAAACTTGCCTCTCCTGATGATATCTGTCAAAATCAACAATACGTTAATTCTTGGATCAATAAAGTTGTAAAATTTATTCTATGAGATGTATCCTTAGTTAGTATAAACTAATGGACGTACACCTACTCGATGACTTTCTTGATGCATTAGTATAAAATGCATCAAGATTTGAACGACTTTTCGCGTGTGAAAATCCGCTAGATGGCGTACTTGATAATTGAGGTCCATCTACGCGGTGACTATTTGGTTTATTTTTACCCGACTACGGCAAAGCAAAAGGAGGGTTTTGATTTTGACAGGCTATGTATGTATGTATGTATATATGTCATACAATACTATTCTAAAGTATGCAATATTCACTATGTAGAGATTAAATTTCATGTTTGGAAGGCGTAGTCACATGTTACATATACCTACCGTAGCACTTTGACAACGTGTGACTGCGGATTTCTACACATGAAAATTTTTCTCTACATAGTGAATATTGCATACTTCAGAATAGTACTTATTGTATGACATTATTGTAAATTGACAACGAAAGGCTTGTTTTATACTTTTTCAGCGTCATTTTTTGTCGTAGTTGGGTTTTAGTTTTTTTACTATTTTTTTTTTGATGTTAATGTCAATATGTCACTAAACAACCAATGACGTCGAAGTTGGACCTCCGTTCTCAAGTCCATCTAGCGGATTTATCACACGCGATAGCCCCAATTGATGGCGCTACTGCCGCAGACGTCATGGAGTATGGTAGCCCCATTTGGTTATACTTAATACTGTGGAATTCCGTAACATACTTTATTGAGAGAGTATAGGTAGTTAACATGGCATACGAAAGGCGTAACGGCAGGTATGCGCGGGTCGGCGATCTTCGGCGCAGTGTTGAGGAACCGAATGACGCGCGAGCCCGCGGTGATGCCGCGCTGGAAGTCCGGCGCGAACCCGAACGCGTTCTGCGCCTGACTCGACGCCATCTGCAGCGACTGCGTCGTGCTGAAACAAACTGCGCATTTCGCTTCCTCCGAAGAACTAAGTATACTCTGATTTTTTTTTAAATGGCCTGTATTGTGTTCATGACACATTTAATTTTGCTAATGTCAAGTGTAGTTTGATAAAGTGTAGTCAACAGTCGAAGTCAGTCGAAGTCACAGTCACACAATAAAACGCCGGTGTTTAGCGTTTTAATGTCTTAATGTCTTAAGGATTCTGTGGAGACTATTTTTAACAAAGCCGTAGGTTTTAAGACTCTATTAGGTCAAATCAAGTTGTTCACGTGACAACTCACTCGACACACAATAGCAGTGTTAAAAACGACACAATTCAATGATTCTTATAAATATCACCCTGCGCACTTCACTGCACAAAGTAACACCAAATTTGTACACTAAAAACCACTAGATACAAATTAAAATCTTTGGATTGCATCAGCCGATGCGGCTTGTTTCACAGTTACCCACAGAATCCCCGAAGAACTATACTCTGATTTTAATCATGTGGAGTAAACTGACAGATGTCAATGTGTCATCCCCATACATTATCACTCAATTTGACAGATGCAAAATGTCAAAATGTATCGAAACTTAAAAATCAGAGTATAATTGCAAATCGGACTTTATTCTATGGAGCAGAAAGTCCGATCTCCTATTATAAAAATATAGCAAATCGGACTTTATTCTTCGGGACAGTTGATTTGAGGGTCCACAGACGGCGCTAGTGTAATGTAATATCCAATAGTGAACCAGTCGCTGTAACACGTGATTCCGATACCGCGTCCGAACGCAGAAGGTCATATTTTTTTAAATACTAGAGGTGGCAATCGGGCATGCGGGTCCCCTGCTGGTAAGTAATCACCGCTCATGAAAACCTGCGAGATCAGAGCAGAGAGGTCGCAGAACCTTGCCTTTTAAGAAGGAGTACTTACGCTCTTCTCTTGAAGGTCCCTAAGAAGTCATAGCTGTAAATACGGCCGGTGACTAAACTCGTCCCAACCGAAAATTCCGCGAGAAACACACAGAGCTGGATCGCCAACTAAGTAACTAAACTATGAGGATGGAATGACAGCCACTTGCGTGTGGTTCCATGTAAGAACCGCAGGAAGTAGGACAAATCGCGACGCATCATCTAAGTATACAGTCGCAAAATCACCGATATCGCTAAAACTAGCTTGTGTGTGATCCTAAGATGATGGGCTCACTTTTTTTTTATGAGATAGGGGGCAGACGAACAGACGGTTCACCTGATGGTAAGTGATTACCGCCGCCCATGGACACCCGCAACACCAGAGGAGTCGCAAATGCGCTGCCGACCCTTTAAGAAGGAATACGCTCGCTTTTTGAAGGTTTGTAGGTCGTATCTCACTTATCGTCACTTACATCAGAATGTGTTCACAGGCGACCCCATCAGACACAATGAGGTGGCCGCCGTAGGTGAGCGCCGCAGCGTTGACGAAGTTGAACACCGAGCGCGACAGACCGGCCACGAGCCCGCGGCAGTGCGCCGACCGCTTCGCCGGGGCTAAGGCGGGCCGCAGCCGCGCGACATACTCCGCCACCACGCCCTGCTCGCGACCGAGCGACGCCACTGTCCGCACGTTTGAGACAGCTTCTATTGCTATCTATTAAACATATATTTCATTACTTATTAATCGTTCGTCGCCTCGAGATGGCGGGGCGTGATAAGATCGACGCTTTTCAAAAAGACTGGTCTACCGCAGCCCAGGACTGGAGTAGATGGAAAAAGGGCAGAGAGGCCCCTTTCCTGGCAGGATATATGACAACAGGCAGGAAATCTTTTCAGCCTCGGACGTAACCAGCTGTTACGATCGCACATGATGTATCTTCATGAGTCTTCGTGTTCCTCACGGATTCCAGACAAATGGCCCTCTCCTGGTAGTAGATGACGAGCATGAAGTCACCTCTAGCTATCAACGATATCATCATCAGCCTGTTGCAGTCCACTGCTGGACATAGGCCTTTCCAAATACTCGCCACTTTGATCGATCTTCGGCTACTCGCATCCAGCTCCAGCCAGCCCTCTTGCGCATATCGTCACTCGATCTGGCCTGAGGTCGTCCTACACTACGTTTACCAAGACAACGATATAACCTGTTCCAATCCTACCATGGTGCTATCTTCAAGTCTTCGCGGTCCCCACGGATGGCGCTACTGCCGCAGACGTCATGGAGTATGGTAGCCCCATTTGGTTATCCTACTACTATTATAAAGGCGAAAGTTTTGTTTGGATGTATGGGATGTTTGTTACTCTTTCACGTAAAAACTACTGAATGGATTGATGAACTTTACCACATATAGCTTATAAGTACATCAGGAATAACTACATAGGCTACAATTTATAAAAATATATGTGTGTATTGTCCAACAATATGACGGTAAGTGTCAATAATTAACTCCACGCGTACGAAGTCGCGGGCGGCCGCTAGTAACCAATAAAGTCGACTTATAATACTGTGGAATTCCGTAACAGACTTTATTGACAGAGTATAGTTAACATGGCGTACGAAAGGTGTAACGGCAGGTATGCGCGGGTCGGCGATCTTCGGCGCAGTGTTGAGGAACCGAATGACGCGCGAGCCCGCGGTGATGCCGCGCTGGAAGTCCGGCGCGAACCCGAACGCGTTCTGCGCCTGACTCGACGCCATCTGCAGCGACTGCGTCGTGCTGAAACAAACTGCGCATTTCGCTTCCTCCGAAGAACTATACTCTGAGCATTTTTAAACATGTGGAGTAAACTGACAGATGTCAATGTGTCATCCCCATACATTATCACTCAATTTGACAGATGCAAAATGTCAAAATGTATCGAAACTTAAAAATCAGAGTATAATTGCAAATCGGACTTTATTCTATGGAGCAGAAAGTCCGATCTCCTATTATAAAAATATAGCAAATCGGACTTTATTCTTCGGGACAGTTGATTTGAGGGTCCACAAACGGCGCTGGTGTAATGTAATATCCAATAGTGAACCAGTCGCTGTAACACGTGATTCCGATACCGCGTCCGAACGCAGAAGGTCATATTTTTTAAATACTAGAGGTGGCAATCGGGCATGCGGGTCCCCTGCTGGTAAGTAATCACCGCTCATGAAAACCTGCGAGATCAGAGCAGAGAGGTCGCAGAACCTTGCCTTTTAAGAAGGAGTACTTACGCTCTTCTCTTGAAGGTCCCTAAGAAGTCATAGCTGTAAATACGGCCGGTGACTAAAACTCGTCCCAACCGAAAATCCGCGAGAAACACACAGAGCTGGATCGCCACTAAGTAACTAAACTATGAGGATGGAATGACAGCCACTTGCGTGTGGTTCATGTAAGAACCGCAGTGGAAGTAGGACAAATCCCGCCGACGCATCATCTACAGTATACAGTCGCAAAATCACCGATATCGCTAAACTAGCTTGTGTGTTATCCTAACCATGATGTGGCTCAACCTTGTTTCAGGGTCTCCGTAGCCAAATGGCCAAAAACGGAACCTTATAGTTTTCGTCATGTCCTGTCCTGTCCGTCTGTCCGTTCTTGTTCCGTCTGTCACAGCCGATTTACTCGGAAACTATAAGTACTTACAGTGTGAAATTTGATGGGAAATGTGTTGTATGAACCGCGTACAAAATATGACACTAAATAGTATAAAAAACGACTTGGGGGTGGGGCACCCCTACATGTAATGAGGGATGAAATTTTTTTTTTCGATTGGTACATTACCCGGTGTGGGGTAATCAATGGAAAGGTCTTTTAAATGATATAAAGTTTTCTCAAAAAACATTTTTCTTTAAAGTGAAACGGTTTTTAGATATCAGCTCTCCACGTCCGTAATAAGTATGTCCCCCCACCTCTATTTTATAACTACGGGGTATAAAATTCTAAAAAAATAGAGGTGATGCATGCTAATTAACTCTTTCAACGATTTTTGGTTTGATCAAAGTATCTCTTATAGTTTTTTGAGATAGGTTGATTTAACTGTAATTTTGGTTAAGTTATTGTGCTTACACTGAAAACGATGGCCTGAACCTTTATTTGCTGCTACGGAACCCTTTGTGCGCGAGCCGACTCGCACTTGGCCGGTTTTTTTTTATGAGATAGGGGGCAGACGAACAGACGGTTCACCTGATGGTAAGTGATTACCGCCGCCCATGGACACCCGCAACACCAGAGGAGTCGCAAATGCGCTGCCGACCTTTAAGAAGGAATACGCTCGCTTTTTGAAGGTTTGTAGGTCGTATCTCACTTATCGTCACTTACATCAGAATGTGTTCACAGGCGACCCCATCAGACACAATGAGGTGGCCGCCGTAGGTGAGCGCCGCAGCGTTGACGAAGTTGAACACCGAGCGCGACAGGCCGGCCACGAGCCCGCGGCAGTGCGCCGACCGCTTCGCCGGGGCTAAGGCGGGCCGCAGCCGCGCGACATACTCCGCCACCACGCCCTGCTCGCGACCGAGCGACGCCACTGTCCGCACGTTTGAGACAGCTTCTATTGCTATCTATTAAACATATATTTCATTACTTATTAATCGTTCGTCGCCTCGAGATGGCGTGATAAGATCGACGCTTTTCAAAAAGACTGGTCTACCGCAGCCCAGGACTGGAGTAGATGGAAAAAGGGCAGAGAGGCCCTTTCCTGGCAGGATATATGACAACAGGCAGGAAATCTTTTCAGCCTCGGACGTAACCAGCTGTTACGATCGCACCATGATGTATCTTCATGAGTCTTCGTGTTCCTCACGGATTCCAGACAAATGGCCCTCTCCTGGTAGTAGATGACGAGCATGAAGTCACCTCTAGCTATCAACGATATCATCATCAGCCTGTTGCAGTCCACTGCTGGACATAGGCCTTTCCAAATACTCGCCACTTTGATCGATCTTCGGCTACTCGCATCCAGCTCCAGCCAGCCCTCTTGCGCATATCGTCACTCGATCTGGCCTGAGGTCGTCCTACACTACGTTTACCAAGACAACGATATAACCTGTTCCAATCCTACCATGGTGCTATCTTCAAGTCTTCGCGGTCCCCACGGACTCCTGGCGCGCGGCCCGCCCCTGGTAGGGTAGTAGATGACGAGCAGGGAGTCGCCTCCAGCTTTCATTGATAGACACCTCTAACTATCAACGATATAACCGGTTCGAATCGTACCATGGTGCTGTCTTCGAGCGTCTTCGCGGTCCTCACGGACTCCTGGCGCGCGGCCCTCCCCTGGTAGTAGATGACGAGCAGGGACTCGCCTCCAGCTTTCATTGGTAGACACCTCTAACTATCAACGATATAACCGGTTCGAATCGTACCATGGTGCTGTCTTCGAGCGTCTTCGCGGTCCCCACGGACTCCTGGCGCGCAGCCCTCCCCTGGTAGTAGATGACGAGCAGGGACTCGCCTCCAGCTTTCATTGATAGACACCTCTAACTATCAACGATATAACCGGTTCGAATCGTACCATGGTGCTGTCTTCGAGCGTCTTCGCGGTCCCCACGGACTCCTGGCGCGCGGCCCTCCCCTGGTAGTAGATGACGACGATGACGAGTGGCAAGAACGACAGCGCCACGAGCCCCACGCGCCACTCGAACAGCAGCGCGAGCACCAGCGCCAGCCCGATGGAGCCGACGCCTTGCAAGCATATGCCTATACGCTGACCTGTGGCCTGGTAGACAACACGTCATGTATTCTATTTCTGTGCAATATAGAATACTAGCTTTTGCCCGCTGCATCGCTCGCGTTAAGTTCGGGGCAACACGGAGGAGCAAAAAGTAGCCTATGTTACTCTTCATCCCTTCAGCTATCTCCACTTAAAAAATCACGTAGTGATAAGGCCGCCTTTGTTGTACATTACTCCTGTTAAAACTAGTTTTAAGTTTTATACCTATTTTGTGTGCAATAAAAAGCATATTCATTCATTCATTTATTCAAATGGGAAAGTGTCTCTGTCTGTCTTGAATCAAGACAGACAGAGACACTTTCCCATTTCTAATATTAGTATGGATCTATCTCTATCTCATCATCATCATCAGCAACCCACTCTCGTCCACTGTTGGACATAGGTCTCCCCTAATGCACACCACTGCTCCCGATTTTCGGCCACTCTCATCCAGCCCACACCAGCTAGCCTTCGAATGTCATCAGCCCATCTTCCTCTATCTAATAATTGAGTAAAAACTTCCTATTTTGTACTCAATTACCAATGAAGTAACTCCATTTTATAAGATAGGTAGGACTAGGAAAACAAGGGCGTCACCAAATATGATCTTCAGTCACACCAGATTTTTTTATTTTTAATTAATCACTTAGTTTTTTCATTGACTGACCGGATGTCGGATTTGGTTCGGTAGTAACCCCCTCATACGCCAAAGGTCGTGGGTTCAATTCCCACCCTGTACAAATATTCTTGTGATGAACATTTGTGCTTATTCTGAACAAACCCGAATAAAGAGTATCTATCTATCTATCTAATGGTTACTGTTGGTACTAACGCCTTGTGCCCTGTGGCTAGGGGCGTTAAGAATTCTGCCAAGGTGTTCCCGGCCTGTCGTAAGAGGCGACTAAACGGGCTTCGGAGTACGTGAGCATGCCACTACTGGGGAGTGGCTTGCTCAGTATAACGATTCCGCGAGGGAAAAAAATCCTACTGGGTGTCCTGGTAGCTCGCGCATTTGGGAAGAGCTGCATTGCGCCAAACAATTTGGCTCAAAGTGGCGAATGCGATTTGCGGTACGGTCCAGTCCCGGCTGTGGGGTATCCGACCGCGATTGCGCTGAGATGGACACCCCAGGGATTTCGGTTAGGGTTAGAGTCCCACACACCACCTTGTCCCCCACATGTGGCAAGGTGAAGGCCGATGGTTTCCCCTGGAAAAAAATGGTACTAACGCCTTGCACTTGCGCAGCCTCCCCAGCCAGCCGCGCGCACAGCGCCCCCACGCAGTTGGCGCGCTCGTCGAAGTACCCCACGTGCTGGCGGAGCATGTGCGCGAACATGCGCACGCGCAAGCGCTCCGTCAGGTGCGCGCCCGCAGAACCGAACGCCGTCGACTACAATTTTTTGTCTCTTTTAGACACAAATCAATTACACAGTTACTCTAAATATGTTGGACAGGCAGGGATAGATGGAGGAAATTGGGGGAGGCCTTCGCCCAGCAGTGGAGCTCAAAAGACTAAAAAAAACTCTTAATAAATTACACAAGTGCAGTGATGTACACGCATCAGCATTTTGATGTTAGTGTATCAATCAACCTAGGACCAAAAACTTGGTCCTAAGTAAATATCAAAAAATAATAATGATAATTGTCCTTGTCGTTATCCTAATAGGTACAACTAGTCACTTCCCTTAGAACTTAAGGCCTTCAAGAGAACACATATACATACAGCAGCAGAAGGCAAGTATCCTGAATACTTGTAGATTGACCCGAATTTTTTTACAGAGCAACATTAAATAGTAGATTCTATTAATATTTTTCTATGATAGTCACTTGGCTTCATTAACCGACATAATAATAATAAAATGTCTGTTGATGAAACAGATATTTGTTGGGTCTGGCTGTTTGTGGTTCCTTCGTTGTTTCTGGTTTCCATAGTACAAGGGAAAACCTGAACCAGAACAATGTACCTATTCATGTGATGCTGTCTCAATTTTCGATATCCACTCCAAAACCGTGATTAATTTCCTCGGAATGTTTTTCCTCACCACTGAGCTAATGATAGAAATACGTAAAATGTACATAATGGAAAACGAATATTAAGTCGCAATTCACATACTTTAATCTAAATAATAAATAAAATGTGCACCTCTATTAAATTGGACAATCCCATGACGACTCCAATGATTATGCAGATTATCGAAACTGCCTTCACCTTGCTCATCAATTGAGCTGGGTTAGGATTCGCCATTGACTGAAATTATTATTAAATTTAAATTTTTCACTTAGATAATATTATGTAGATATACAAGTCATATATTAAGTGGTCATAGGTAAGTAGGTACTTAAAACCACTTCAGATGAGAAAGTAAAATAAACCTACATTAAATAAGAAAAAATCATCTGCCATGGCTCTTGGTTGGAGAGACGAAGTCGCTAAGGCCTTTAAAGCACTGAACGTTCAGCGGTGGTCGGATTGAACAAAATGGAGAATTCTGACGTCGGAGGCCAAGACCCACCTTGGATCGCTGAGCCAGAGATAGTAAGTAAGTATGGCTCATCTTGGGGTAAAAGTGGTGATGAGATAAACAACAAATTACTGGTAGTTAATTATGCAGTTGTTTCAGAGTCCCAGACTCAGTCCTGTAGCGCTACCATGAGTTGACATCTAAAACTGACATAACGTAAACTATTGCTCTGACTCTTTCAAATGCATCACAATGAAAGAGACAAAGCGATAGTTTTCGATAGCGAGGATAGTATTTCAAACTCATGGTAGTTGCCGTGTCAGCGGCGTAAGTAATTTATTTACAAACCCCAAACAGATCTCCAAAGACAACGATGAAGAGTGGCATAGAGAAACCGATGACTACTGAACAAACGCAGCCGATGGTGATGGACTTCCACTCGGGCGCGTTGAGTCTGATCACGCGCCAGAATGACAATTTCTCTGTTTCACTTTTCTTCTCTTCATCTAGCACCTAATGGAAAGAAACAACATTTAACTTGATATACTTGAATCAGAAGAACGAGGTATGGCGGTGGTGTGTGTGTGGTTAATGTTCTCCTCACAGACCGGTTCTGTAAAGCCCGCATCTAAGGAACACCCACGGCTTTCACCAAATCGTCGGTCTACCTTGTGGGGGGTCTGCCACGGCAGCGATTTCCTGTACGTGGCCTGCACTCGAAGACCTTTTTCTGTTTGTTCGCCTCGAAATATGCCCTGCCCTTTGCCACTTGAGCCACGCAATTCTTTGAGCTATGTCTGCAACCTTAGACTTCCTGCAGCTAACATCATTCCTGACACGACGACGCATCGCTACTGCTATAAGATTATGTTGCCGTAACCACGACTCAACCTGGGTGGGAACGTTTTTAGCACATACAAGTTGTAGAGCTATAAATGTTGCTGTAAGCATTTTTAATACTTATTTTTGTGTGCTAAATAAAAAAAATCTACTCTATTATATTCGATACGTAATAAATTCAATACGTACATCAGGTACTTTAATGTCTTCAACACTTTTATCTGACAGCTTTGATTCTTCTTTAATAACTGGAGCATCTACTGTTTGAAAATAGAAATACTTTAGATCTATGTATGTGTATGAGTTAAATAAAAAAAAGCGTTTGTAAAATCTTTTTTTTATGTGATAGGTAACAGACGAGCAGAAGGATCACCTGACGGTAAGTCATTGCGGCCGCCCATCGAGACCTGCAACATCAGTAGAGCCACACAGTCTTCTGTGAGTTTGGGGTATCACTCCAGTCGAGCCAGCCCATTTATGCAGAAGCGGTTCTTCTTCTGTCTTGGAGTAGGTACCTTTACCGTGTTGAATAACTTCCCAGATAGCAAGCGAGCTTGCTGCAAATTTGATTTTTAGATTGTCACGTCAAACATGAAAAATCAAGTTTATGACAAAATTTGCTGTAAGCTTGTTGATTAAGGTATGATGTTTCAAGGCTTTGATAATTTTGAAGCAAAGTTCGACCGCAAATATAAAATTGTAATGCTATGTATTTGTACTAGATTACCAAGTTATTTGTGCGGTTCAGGGAACGAAACGAACTCTGTGCATTTTGTTTAGCAAAGCAAACCGCAAATCATCATCAGCAACCCACGTTCGTCCACTGCTGGACATAGGTCTCCCCTAATGCACGCCACCGCTCCCGATTTTCGGCCACTCTCATCCAGCTCACTCCAGCCAGCCTTCGAATGTCGTCATCCCATCTTGTAGCAGGGCGTCCAACACTACGTTTGCCGAGTCGCGGTCTCCACTCAAGGACCTTATGGCTCCAACGGTTGTCAGTTCTGCGGCTAATGTGACCAGCCCACTGCCACTTCAGTTTGCTAATTCGGTGGGCTATGTCGGTGACTCTGGTTTTTTGTCGGATTACATCATTTCTGATGTGGTCCTTCAAATATACTCGCGTTGTTCTTCAAGAAAGGCGACCAACCGCAAATATAAAATTGTAATGCTATGTATTTGTACTGGATTACCAAGTTATTTGTGCGGTCGGTCGGCGGTTGTGTTTATTTTCTACATCGCGATGACGAGATTTTTTTCCAAACAATGACCTCCACAAGTCCTAAAGTCACGGATACTTTATTATAATCGTGACTCTATAGTGGAGCGTCACTCGGGGACGTTTGCTACTGCGCCCTGCTTGGGAAAGTGTGTGGAACTGAGACAAGGTTTTTTTATATGATAGGTAGCAGACGAGCAGGCGGATCACCTGGTGGTAAGCAATTGCCGCCGTCCATGATGAACACATGCAACAAGTGCGCTGCTAACCTTTTATCCCCTTCCCCCCCGATTGGCCTCCAAACTTTGTTATGTCAAACTTGCATACACTTTATAGAATAATTTTCTAGCAAGTTTGTTGCTTCGGAACTAGAAAGTTTGATTTAACCTCGCCTCAAGTTTATACACTTGCCACGGCAAATTTGAGACAAAGCTTCATGTTGATACATCAAACCCTATCGCAAGTCAGTTTCAAGTTTTAAATTGTTATCTGGGTTTAGACTATAGAATACGGAAGACGGATCTTGATCGAAAGGGTCACAATATGATAATACCTACTACCAAGCCTCTAGGTCAACGAACTCCTGAATATAAAAGTAAGCTACCGCGTCTTATATCTAAAAAGGCAAAAACTGCCTTTTAGTTTTCAATCTTGTAGTAATAATTATAAGATTGAAAATACAAAATCAACCAACTGCGGCTGACGAGCAGGCTAGATTCAACTTCTGCGTCTATTTACCTTCAGTCGCGCCAAGTTCGTGCCGTTGTTGCAGAGCCACCATTTCGCTGTAGTGACCTTTCATCGCCATCAGCTCCTCGTGGCTGCCCTTCTCCACCACCAGCCCGTCCTTCATCACGTATATCACATTGGCGTTGCGGATCGTGGACAGTCTGTGCGCCACTATTATGGTTGTACGACCTTCCGCTGCCTATAATAAAATTATATACCTAATCCATTCATACTATTTATAAAGAAGTAAATGGCATAGACATCGACAAACTTTTATATCTACTAATCGAAAACACGAAACACTTGCGCGATGTAATCAAATCCTAACGCCATCTATTGGCAGAGAGTAGAACTAATGTCCCGAAACGAAATGAGGGCGGGCCACTACGGTTATATTTTCGTTAGGCTCCTCGATCGTTCGTCTTTGTTATAACCATGTTATAAGAACAGAGGTGGGACATGTATCTAACAAAAAGAGTAATGTGTATGAATGTAAATGGGTGGAGGAACAGAGGACAGCCGAAAAAGAGATGGATGGATTGTGTGAAGACATGATGAAAAGATGACTGATAAAGGGTTGGATGATATGATGACGAATGAATCCATTATGCCAACCCATGCTAAGCCGCCACTGGAGATGGTCCCACGTTCCTAAATCAACCAAATAACTTGGCTTAAGTATTAGGTAGGCTTAAGTAAGGAGGTCTTTATAAAGTTATAATAGGTACCTATATTTTGGATAGGTAGGTTAGGGTATGTCGTGGTGCGAGAGCTTCGTGCTATTTGCCCCTCGACTATCTCTCGCGATGGACGATGAGGGAGAGTCCCAGGGGTTTTAGTAGGTAAACCCCCTGCCGTCATGCGGGGGGGAGTCCGACATAAACTGTCCGCCCCCCGGCGGACGGGTATGCGTAACGCATTTCCCCTGGGTTACCAAAAAAAAAGGTTAGATACCTACAAGTTATAAAATATATTAACCTTATCCAGTGCCTTTTGTACTTTGGCCTCAGAGGAGGAGTCGAGGGCACTTGTCGCCTCGTCAAGGAGTAGTATCTTCGGGTTCCTGATCAGCGCGCGCGCTATGGCAATGCGCTGCTTTTGCCCGCCCGAGAGGGAGGCGCCGCGCTCGCCCACCAGTGTGTCGTAGCCCTATAACCATTAATAGCATACACACACCGACGGGACACGACACCCGCTCGAATCTCCCCGACCGAACACGAACACTGGAACACACACTCCGATCCTACCCGAACGTAGGCTCAGTCAGTCATTCTTTCGCTCATTCATTCATTTGTGTCTGTACAACAGCGAGCGAGCGCTTTGTAAGCGTATCCGATTAAACAAATCAGGAGACCTATTTTTGAATTGTCGTCTCACTAAAAAATGTGTGACTCGCATGATTTTTGACATCCGCATTTTTGAATCATTCGAAAACGAGCGATTTGCAACGAGTGGTGTAAACCACTCGTTTCCGCAAGGCGAGTGGTCGCATTTACGTCAAATATTAACGAGTTAACACTATAAAGTCCATTTTACGAAAAAAGTCCCCTGGGAGCGGCGCCACTTGTCATACAAATAGGCTTTCTATCTCTTTCCCACTCATTACGTAGACTGCCATGTCATTTTAGTTCATCAAAAATCCGGGGGACTCTTTTCGTGAAAAGGACTATACTTTGACAAGACTGGCGACACACTAAGCGAGTGATTTCAAAAATAGGGAAAAATATGAATCATGCGACTCACGAGACGACGTGACTTGCAAAACGAGTAGTTTTGTTTGGACGAAGCGAAAATTCAAAAATAGGTCTCCCGATCGAGATCCAAATGAACCGAATTATACATTCGGAGCGAACATAGCGATTCGAAATAGTGTATCATCTATCTAAAGCGGAACACTAAGTCGGTTTAGTAAAGAGTTACACACGTCTACACGCAGGAGTGGGCGTATCCAGGTTCTGGGCAAGAAGGCCCAAATCAGATTTTTTACAAGCTAGGTCCTTATAGAGAATAAAATCACTTAAAATAGGTAAGTATATCTATACTATTTATAAAGAGATAACTTCTATAGACAACGACAAGGCTTATAGGTAAACCGAAAACACGAAACGCTTGCGCGATGTAATTGGACACAGCGCCATCTATTTGTTCATTTCTAAATAACGGTCCCGAAACGAAGTGAGGGCGGGCCACTATCTTTATATAAATTCTTTAACTACCTAGGTCTTTTTTGTGGTAGGTTAGGGGTCAAGTGCTCTCTGAGCGCTATGATTTGGGAGTTTTCAAGAGAAGAGTGATTAGGCTGTTACTAGACAGACTGCTACACCCTCGGCCACATCATCACTTACCACCAGGTGTGATTGCGGCCAAATGTCTGGCTATATATAATTAAAAAAGACAAGCAGAGGGATCACTGATGGTAAGCGATAGACACCTGCAACAACCGTAGAGTACAAATGCGCTGCCGACCTTTAACCCCTTACCCCCAAATGTTTTTTTTTTCATTTCTATCGAAGTATAATTAGTAGGGCAGCAGTAAAAGTTACCTTCGGCAGCCTCATGATGAAACTATGCGCGTACGACTGCTCAGCCACGGCGATCACGTCGGCGTCGGTGGCGCCCTCGAGCCCGTAGCGGATGTTGTCAGCAACCGTGGCGTTGAACAGCACGGGCTCCTGGCCCACCAGCCCGATCTGACTGCGGAGCCAGCGCACCGACAGGTGCCGCGCGTCTATCCCGTCCACAGAAACCTAGTAATAGAGTCGTATATAGTGCATCAAGCATGGACGTATATAAGGCGGGGGTCCAGGGGGTCCGGACCCCCCATTGAGGCCTGGTTTGACATACGGTTGAATCGGCTATAGCCAAGGGAGACTTAATTTAGGGGTCGGCAAGGTTGGTGGGGTAGCAAATTGTAGATAGCCCTGGTTGACGGCAAATCAACAAATCAACCTCACGTTCTTCAAGAATGCGTACATGAAATAACGCACGCTGGGTCCAGCCGGTCCTTGAATTGTATTTCGGGAGAGCCGCATTATAAAATATTATTTCAATTAGGGAAATTGTTAAATCCGAGCACGGGGGGGGGGGGGGGTGTGATTCGTAATTGTTTTGCAATGTGGGACACCCTCCTTGTCAAAGCTATATATACGTCCGTGGCATCAAGAAAGCCGTGAAATTAATTGATGGCGCCACAGCCGCTAACCTACGTCATAGAAGATGGTAGCCCCTTTGGTTATAATACTACGGAACTCCGTAATATTTCCCCAAGAATAAATTTCATGACTTTATTAACAGAGTAAGTATATGTACTTAGTTTCAAAAGCTTAAATGTTTATACAACTTGTATGGAAGATTGCCACTCTTGAAACTACGCAACGTCAGTTACCGACAGTCACCTACAGTGAGGTCATTTGGGATTGAAATGGAAATAGAAAATTATTTCTTCAGTAAGTATATAAGTAATAAGTCCATATGTATGAATGTACAATACACGATGAATGTCAAAAACCCGTATTATGATCGCTAATTCGGAATACGAGATGTCAACAAGAAACTCGGTAATGAGATATCTATATGTATTATTATTTTTATTTATGATATGATTTTTATCCTATGATAGATTTTTATCCGACTACCTAAGAATGGAGGGTAATGTTTTTAATTACAAGTACAAGCTTGATTTGTTGATTCTGACCGACAAATTATTAACCGGTTAGAAATAAAGAAATAGAGTTGAAAAGAAAAACTCACGCTGCCACTAGCGACATCATAGAAGCGCGATATGAGTTGTAAGATGGTGGACTTTCCACACCCGGAGTGGCCCACCAGTGCCACCGACTGCCCGCGAGACACGCTCAAATTTACCCCTCTTAATACCTGGAGAAAAAAAACTATACTTTTACTCCAAGTTATCAAATTCACATACCTATAGTAAGTTCAACGACCTCTCTGATTTTTCAAATATTTATTAAATGTTCAAGAAATAAGTAGTAGGTAAAATGTTTCTATAGGGTGTATCTGTGAACATTTACATCCCTTTAACTACGTGTTCTATCAACCATTCTGATTAACTTGTTCAACAACTTATCGAAATTCATCGAAAATTTTTGCGACTCCCAGACAAAATTAGCAAGTCACATGACCGATTTTGTATGGGATAAGATGAATTTTTTTAATGTGAATTTTCAAGTCATAGATTAATGTAGTTTAGAATGGTGGTAGATCACGTGCTTAAAGGGTTCTAAATGTTCACAGATACACCCTGTATAGAAAAAAAACTTAAATATGAAAAAATAATACTAACATCGACGTTAGGACGGGACGGATACCGGAACATAACGTCTTTCAACTCGACATTTCCGTCACAGGAGGCGGGCTTCACACCACTGTCGCGCAAAGGGTTGATCGACGGCACGTTGTCCAGAAGGCGGAATATCTGTGCGCCGGCGCCACGCGCCGAACCGAAAGTACTCACCAAGGCTCCCACCATACCGAAGTTTCCCAACGCTGTCATAATCCCGAAGAACACCTAAAAAGACTGACAGTTGAAATACTGGATGAAGAGATACCTACCTACTTACTCTATGATTAATTTTGCACCTAAATTAAATGTTTAAATCTAAACGGGTCCCATCTGTACGAACTTATAGGTAGTTAAGATAACAAAAAGTTCAAAGGAAACTTACGGAAAACATAACATCAGCGTTATAGTTTTTTGGGTCATTGATAACGAGATAAATGCCGATGTAGAACGACAGAGCATACGAGCAGAACACGCAGAAGAATAAGAAACCCATTGACATTCCCGTGAAGAATTCTGAAAAATGAACATAAATCAAACATTATGACCTTTATAATATTAAGAAACATTTTTAAATAAATGCGCCAGCACACTCTACCCGAATAATCTATCTGGAAAAGTTCATTTTGTAACCAACTGGGAATCGAAATTGGGACCTTCCGCTCTATGGCTTTTTACTGCCCCATCGAGATCGTCAAAACCAATTATTAACGTCCCATCCTCTAAGTCCAAGGCTTCAAATTTACTAGGCTACATTTATAAGGCTACAAGGCTACAGTTGCATGTAAAATAGAGAACCTACTCCTTTAAAGGTCAAATAAGGAAAAGAACACAAAAAAGGTTTGTAGACTAAGTGACGATTTAAATAAATTAAATACACCTTTCTTAATGTATATTTTTCGTGCTTCTGCGAGTGGCTCACGATAACGGTCCAGTTCCTTATTCTGCCCGCTGAATGCATACACGGTGCGTATGGAGGCCAACACCTCCTCCGCTATAGCACTAGCTCGGCCCGTGGCCAAAGTCCCTCGTTTGGACAGCCGATGAGCGATCTGATACCAATACGTATAAATACTTAGGTTTCAGCAAAATACGTAAACCAGTAAGCAAGTTTTTTTATTATACGATAGGCCAAAGCTTGACCACAATCGCACCTGATGGAAAGTGACGATGAGGTCTAAGAAGATACGCCTTGCCTAGAAGATGCCTGTTCATCTTGCCTTAAAGATGTCCAGATTAATTATATACCCTTGTGTCACTAAATTATTACTTAGTATAAAATTGAGCAAGGGATAATCATCAGTATTATTTCAAATACGCCTGACCATCACTGTCGTTGCAGCATTCTGCATTACTGCAGTCCTATACTAGCTATTTCTTTAGTCTCCTGGTATGACTAAGTAAGTAATATTTCACCAACATTAATGTACCTACCCCAGATAACAATTTAAACTTGAAACTGACTTGCGATAGGTTTGATGTATCAAACATGAAGCTTTGTCTCAAATTTGCCGTGGCAAGTGTATAAACTTGAGGCGAGGTTAAATCAAACTTTCTAGTTCCGAAGCAACAAACTTGCTAGAAAATTATTCACTTTATAGAATAATTTTCTAGCAAGTTTGACATAACAAAGTTTGGAGGCCAATCGGGGGGGAAGGGGATAAAAGGTTAGCAGCGCACTTGTTACATGTGTTCATCATGGACGGCGGCAATTGCTCACCACCAGGTGGGTGATCCGCCTACTCGTCTGCTACCTATCATATAAAAAACCTTATCTCAGTTCCACGCACTTTCCCAAGCAGGGCGCAGTGGCAAACGTCCCCGAGTGACGCTCCACCACTCCACTACAGTCACGATTGCAATAAAGAATCCATGACTCAAGTATTATTCTCAAATTGGACTTCTGGTAGTCATTGTTTGGAAAAAAATCTCGTCATCGCGATGTAGAAAATAACCACCGCACCGCGCCCGACCGCACAAATGGTAATCCAGTACAAATACAAGAATTACACATTTTATATTTGCGGTTGTCGGCCCTTTCTTGAAGAACAACACGAGTATCTTTGAAGGACCACATCAGAAATGATGTAATCCGACAAAAAACTAGAGTCACCGACATAGCCCACCGAATTCGCAAACTGAAGTGGCAAGTGGGCTGGTCACATTAGCACGCAGAACTGGACAACACGTTGAGCCATAAGGTCCTGAGTGGGAGACCGCGACTCGGCAAACGTAGTGTTGGAAGCCCTGCTACAAGATGGGTATGACGACATGCGAAGGGCTGGCTGGACGTGAGGCTGGATGAGAGTGGCCGCAAAATCGGGAGCGGTGGCGTGCATTAGGGGAGGACCTATGGTCCAGCAGTGGAACGAACGTGGGTTGCTGATGTTGATTTGCGGTTTGCTTTGCCTAAAACCAAAATGCCACAGAGTTCGTTTCGTTCCCTGAACCGCACAATTAACTTTGTGTAATCTAGTACAAATACATAGCATTACAATTTTATATGCGATAGTGGCGCCCTAGGTGGCAACCATTGACAAGTGTTGACAGCCATAGACGGGTGAGTTTTTGTGAGGACAGGAGCGTCCATGTTTGTTTTTGATTTGAACAGAGATAGTTTGTCGTATGAATAAAATAATTACAAATAATATAATATCGGCTTTTCTTTTATTAATATTATGAAATATCAACTCCAACAAATTCACGGAGTTATTTCATTAGGTCATGTCATTATGCATTGTCAATAAACAAATCATAAAAAGGTTTACAACATCTACTAATCGGTCGGTCGGAGTTGGTTATCACTTAGTGGGTCCACGAGAAAT
>CM026301.1:8162810-8202372 GCA_014851415.1 Cnaphalocrocis medinalis | reverse complement strand
GTATATGTTGTAGAATATGGGAAAAATATGGGTTGTTGAAAAAACAAGATGGCGGACGAGCTGGCGGCCATTTTGTAAATGTTGAGTTTTTTCGCACTTAAAAACCGATTTTTCGGGAAAAAAAGTCCGCGACGGCATATGTCTATCTTTTAAGGTTTAGTCCACAATGACCGTTTTTATGGTACCCAATTTTGGTCGAAATAATTTGTTTAAGTTGTATCAACATAATAATATTAAGGGGGTTGTAAGGGGTTAAAAGGGGGGTAAAAAGTTACTTTTCCACGCGGACGAAGTCGCGGGCGGCCGCTATTTAAAAAATAAAAGGCTCCATTTGGCGTGGAAGCCTTGGGACCGTGGGGTCCTGAGGCCCGCAAGCTCTTCCGAGAGTGGTCTGCCCGGCTTCTCGAAATCTCGGGTGACCATAATGCTGGCAGCTACCTTGGCCAACGCATCGGTTTGGCCATTCAAAGGGGTAACGCCGCCAGCATTTTGGGCACGCTGAATTGCGGGGCAGACAACCCTCCTTTGTAAATATCTCATCACATATTTCATCCTTGTAGGTAGGTTTTTTTTTCTTTTTGTTATGTTCCTTTTATTGTAGGTAATTTTTGTTTTATTTGAATTAATAAAATCAACATCATCTGTTGTTAGTAAAAATAAAGGTAATATGTAATACATTTTCAGGCAATCAAATTACTTCTCCTTGGCACTGGCGAAAGTGGAAAAACAACTATTATAAAGCAAATGAAAATTTTACACGTCCAAGGATTCTCTCAAACGTGAGTAAACATAATAAGGTAACACTATAATATGTCAAAAGTAGTGAAATTTATTCTTGAGGAACTAGTTATAACCGATGGGGGCAACGGGCACAAAATAAAGACTCTGAGACAGAAGGCTGACTGCCCACTAAGAGCTAAAAATATGTCATGTACTCACGCATGCGCACTAACGGGCAAAAACGCCTTTTCGACCACATTAATCCTAACTTATGACATAAGATTGTCAAACTGTCGAGGTCTATGGTAGAGGCCCCGCGCTTATGTACTCATGGCCGGGCAACAACCCTAGCATATGTCAACGAACTCTTCTAAATTCAAATCAAGGCTGAGTCAGCCTTCTGTGCCAGTCTTTATTTTGTGCAATGGGGCTACCATACTCTACGACGTAAGCGGGAGTGGCGCCATCAATGAATTTCATGACTTTCTTGATGCATTTACACTTAATTTTCCCAATGTACCCCCAAAGAAATTGCAAAGTTTTTATTCAATCGCCAACTACCCTAAAAATGCATTGAAAGTTATCTGTACTAAATAGTATTAATCCTACCTACTTAATTGTTATTTTGAAAAGACTAAACTGCCCGACATAGTGTATCGAATCAGGACGCTGAAGTAGCAATGGGATGGACTGGACATATCTGGCGAAGAACTGAAAACCGTTGGGGTAGAAAAGTTCTTGAGTGGAGACCGCGACTCGGAAAGCGTAGGACGGCCTCCGGATAGATGGAGTGACGATCTGCGAAAAGCCGTTGGTATAGACTGGATGCGTCTCGCCGAAGACAGGAACGGGCGAACACTGGGGGAGATCAGTGGACTGAGACAGGCTGATAATGATAAATGATGATTTATTATTTTATTTCCCAGCGAACGCGCAGAGAAACTGAAATACATTCGGCACAACATTCACGAATCGATCCACGACATTCTAGCCAACATGGAGCCCCTGGGCATAGCCCTGCAGAGCCCCAAGAACCAGCCGGCCAAGAAGTTCATCCTGAGGTGTGGACCCGAAGGGCCCCCCATGTACAACGAGGTGAGTGAAGAAAAACACAGCCTTATTACAAAAAGGGCTTATTCCTTTTTTTAATTAACCCAGGGGAAATGCGTTACGCATACCCTATTTACTTCTTATTTTCATTCAGCAATCTCTTTGCACTGCCTTACCCCCATTGCCAACACGCTGTTTTCTCTCCTCTACCTAAAGGCTGTCTGGAAGAAATCGCTACAAGCGATAAGACCGCCTTATTGTACTGTCTATAGCTGTTGTTTCACTCATGTATTCTATTTCTGTGCAATAAAGAATATCTATCTATATATCTATCTATCTACCCGTCCACCGGGGAGCGGACGGGTTATGTCGGACTCCCCCCCCCCCCCCCCCCCTGGGACTCTCCCTCTTCGTCCATCGCGGGAGATAGTCGTGGGGCAAATAGCGCGAAGCCCTCGCACCACGACATCTCCCCGGACGGTGGCCCGCCTACACGGCGGGCCCGGCGGGTGCTCCCCCGGGGTCGGGGGAGCGGGAGGGGACAGCTGAGAGAGTCGAGCCGTCCCCACCAGGAGATTTTTTGGTCACTCTAACCTACCCTAACCAATATTTTTGTGATGATAATACTGACTTATAAAATACTGACTTTAGGTCCTACTCTTTCTTTTTCAGGATTACTACGACTTTGTGAGATCTTTGTGGAAAGACGGCGGAGTCAGGGAGTGCTTCCGAAGATCCAATGAGTACCAGCTGATTGACAGCGCTGAATAGTGAGTATACATTACTTACCTACTGTTTTTTTTAAATTTACATCTCTTGCTTAGGACGAATGTTCGGTCATGAACAAGAAGCAGGTGGCAGATTGCGCCAATCACACCAATCAACCTGATCTCAAACTAGGGCAACCCCTGTACTATGAGTACAGACCCAAGAAAACTTAGAAAATGACGTTTCCTAAATTGACTTGACCAGGAATCGAACCCGGGACCTTTCGCGCTTCGGGCGGACACCTTAGCCAATGCGCCATCGAGGCCGGCCTAGTTGGAAGATCAGGTCATTGTATGAGATGTTGTGTGAATTTATTCCTATTTATTGTAGGTGCTCTTAGCTTTTCAAGTATTTTTCAGTTTCCTAGACAGACTGGATCTCGTGGAGAAGGCAGACTACGTACCTTCTGATGCTGATATACTCCGGTGCCGACAAAAGACCACGGGAATACAAAAGATTGAATTCAAAGTCAAGGTAATACTTATTATAAAGTTAAAAGTATCAGCCTTATATACCTATTGTCTGCAGGGCGAAGGCCTCCATCATAGAAATCAATTCATCGCTACTATGATGGGATTAGGCTTAATCACCACGCTTGCCTAATGCGGATTGGTGATCACAAACGCGAGCTATGCTCATCAAATTCGAAATATTTATTACTTTTTGCTCGACCCGGGAATCGAATCCAGGACCCCGAGATAAATGCGCCAGACTATCACACCAATCAACCTGGTCTCAAACTAGGGCAACCCCTGTACTATGAGTAGGTGACGATAGTTAACTGGGGGCGTCAACGCAGAACACCTACGTAGACAACTTAGAAAATTTAATTTCCTAAATTGACTTTTACACTACACATTTTCATGATTTTCAGGTACCAAAATCAATGCAGGGTGGCGTCCAAGATTTCTGGATGTTCGACGTGGGGGGGCAAAGGGGGGAGAGAAAAAAATGGATACAGGTAAGTCAGTGGCGTATAGTGCCTTGTCGGGGCCCCGTATACAAAAAAAATTTACGGGGCTAAAGAATTTTCACAAAAGAAAAAATTTATTGTGAGAAGAATAAATTTATCACTAGCGGCCGCCCGCGCTTACTTTTCCACGCGGACGAAGGCGTGGAAAAGTAACTTTTTACCCCCCTTTTAACCCCTTACAACCCCCTTTTCGCAACAAAAAGTAGCCTATGTCGTTTCTCAGGGTCTAGATCATCTGTATACCAAATTTCATTTAAATCCGTTCAGTAGTTTTGGCGTGAAAGAGTAGGAGACAGACAGACAGACAGACAGAGTTACTTTCGCATTTATAATATTAGTATGGATTGAGCTCGTTAGTCGACCTACATTTTCATTTTCAATACTTTCTTTTACGCATTGGTCTATATGTGTACTTATAGCTTTTGCCCGCGGCTTCGCTCGCGCCCCCCCACTTCCCTAAAATGGGGGGTCAGAAAAGGGCAAAAAGTAGTATATGTTACTCTCCATCCCTTCAACTATCTTCACTTAAAAATCACGTCAATTCGTCGCTCCATTTTGCCGTGAAAGAAAGACTAACATACAGACAGCCTTTCCCATTTATAATATTAGTATGGATTTGTATAATGTAACGCGAAAGTCCAATAAAACATTATATTATGTGACATTTGCAGGTATTCGAAGGTATCCACGCCATATGGTTCCTGGTAGCTTGCAGCGACTACGACCAGACTCTGCGAGAAGACCACTCTCAGAACAGGCTGAAAGAGGCTTTGGCTCTCTTCGAAGATGTTTGGCAAAGCAGGTTAGTATGTCCATAGTCCACGGGATAGGACCGCTGGTGTTGCAGATGTCCATGTGGAATGCCTCAATCGGGATTGCAAGGTGTGGTTAACATTATTGTTACTTATCGCGTGTTAGAAATATTGTATTGCATCTTGAAAAATCCAATTTACTTGGATCTAAGTCTGTAATGTTTTATTTTTTTCAAAAATATCATATTTAACCACAATCAGTGTAAAGAGGTTGGCGGCGCTAGTTTCATTCGTATAGCTCCTTAAGAAATTGGTAGTTTCAAGCACTTTACTTTTTCTGTCTACCCACATAAGATAAACAAAAAAGTTACATTTCAAAACATCATTATGAACTCATAAACATGTCTGCTAGAAGTGGTAGTATTTCAGTTTGCCAATGATTAATATACAATTTATTTATAAACACAATTAAAGACAAAATTGCGGTGGGTCCTATATTGTTTTGAGTAGTTTATAATTGGCCGGTTGGCGCAATGGTAGTGACCCTGCCTCATACGCCAAAGGTCGTGGGTTCGATCCCCACCCTGGACAAACATTCGTGTGTTGAACACTTGTGTTTGTTCATTGTCTGGGTGTTATTATATGTATTTAGATAAGTATTATATTTGTGATTCTCTGTTGTCTGATATCTGTAACACAAGTGCATAAGCTACTTAGTACGGAGTCAGGTCAATGTATGAGATGTTGTGTGAATTTATTATTATTATTTTCGTTGTTTCTGGTTTCCATAGTACAAGGGAAAACCTTAGTTTGGGACCAGGACAATGTATGTGATGTTGTCTCAATTTTTTTTTTTTTTTTTTTTATAATGGCTATGACTACCACATCACATTAAATAAATCTCAACTCTGCCAGGTTTCTACTGACGGCGGGTCTCATCGTATTCCTGAACAAGCAAGATGTACTGCAATACAAAGTCTCTCAAGGCCGCAGTATCGAGGAATACTTCCCGCAGTATGCGTCCTTCGACGCTCCGGGCGACGAGTATACCAGGACCAAATTGTTCATTAGGAGTTTATTTGCTGTGAGTAATGTTATGTTTTTTTTATCGAGCATGTTGAAGTAGAAATGGGCTGGCCATATCTGTCGGTCTCTACTCCAGAACTCATTTTTTTATATGATAGGTAGCAAACGAGCAGGCGGATCACCTGATGGAAAGCAATTACCGCCGCCCATAGACACTTGCAACACCAGTGGAGTTACACGTGCGCTGCCAACCTTCCCCTCCCCGGGTGGGCCTCCGGTACCCACACTCGGCGAAACACAGCACAAGCGCTGCTTCACGCCGGTTTTCTGTGAGGCAGTGGTATCACTCCGGTCGAGCCAGCCCATTCATGCCGAAGCGTGGCTTTCCCACAATTAGCTGCTGTCAGCTGTCATATCATTAAAAAAGATATCTATAATCAATATTGTGTATTGACGTATAGAACTTATCACCTACATGTGTGCGTGCGATTATGATCTTTAAGGTGGTAAACATTTTTTGACCGCGACCGTACATGTGAGATTTCTCTTCCAGGATCTAACCACAAAGCGACGCGATTCATAAAAAATAAAATATCATTAAAAAAGATATCTATGTTCAATATTGTGTGTGTAATTGACGTATAGAACTTATCACCATGAGTGCGAGCGATTATGATCCTTAAGGTGGTAAACATTTTTTCTCTTCCAGGAGTTAACCACAAAGCGACGCGAACGCAGGAAGCTCCCAGCGACCAACGAACGGTTCCGAGTGGAAGAAGCCTCCAGAGCTCGGGAGTGCTATTTCCACTTCACGACAGCAACGGACACGGACAACGTGCGCGCCATATTCCGGGACGTACACCAGATCATACTCACGCACCTGCTACAAGACATCGGCGTATACTAACTCTAATTTATACACAACTATACTCTGATTCATAATCATGTACAGTAAACTGACAGATGTCAATGTGTCATCCCCATACATTATCACTCAATTTGACACATGCAAAATGTCAAAACGCATAGAAACTTGTCATTGACATATGTCAGTTTACTTTACATGATTATGAATCAGAGTTTAGTGACCCGCCCTCAATTCCGTTTCGGAATATAATTTTAATATTAATAAAATTCCAAGTTATTACTTGTTTAAAATTTTTCGAACTTAGCTCGGGTTTGAGATCACCAATCCGCATTCGGCAAGCGTGGTGATTAAGCCTAATCCCATCATAGTAGCGATGACTTGATTTCTATGATGGAGGTGGGACAGTGTATGTGGTTGATACTTTACCTTTTTATTAGTTCCAATCGTTGCCAATAGATGGCGCTGAGTGCATATCTTGTCTTTTCGAGCTATCTATACTCTGTCAATAGTCATGAAATTAATTGACAGAGTATATACTATTAATAAAGAGGATCTCAATAGATCACGTCAAGGCTTATAGGTAAACTGAAAACACGAACCACTTGCGCGATGTAATCGACTCGCAGCGCCATCTATCGGTTCCGGTCTAAGTTTAACAACGAAACGAAGTGGGGGCGGGCCGCTAATATAATAATGTATTTAAGACTAGGTAATTTTATACTCTTCAATATAAATTTTCTGTTTAGTAGCTGGTCTAATCACTTACCAAACAAAATAATTATACACAGAAAGGAGGCTGCCTACTAAGAGCTAAAAACGTGTCATGTACTCACGCATGCGCACTAACGGGGAATACGCCTTTTCGATCACATTAATCCTAGCCTATGACATAAGAATTGTCAAAACTGTCGAGGTCTGTGGTAGAGGCCGCGCGCTTATGTACTCATGCCGGGCAACAACCCTAGCATATGTCAACGAACTCTTCTAAATTCAAAATCAGGCTGAGCAACCTTCTGTGTGCAATTATTTTGTGCTTACTACCCCGAAACTTGTTACTTCGATCTTCAAAGTTTTCAGTTTTTTAATGTTCTTTATTAGGTTAGTACTACAAATAATAACATGGATGTAGTGGCTTGGCTACCATATGTTAATTACTACGTCATCTCGCTGTGTAAACAAAAGTGACAGCTGTCAAAGTCAACTGTCAGGATTTGTTTACGCAGCAATTTGACGTCACGATTATAGAATAAACGGCATCCTGGATTTTTGACAAAACCGTGCAAAATTATGCAAACTTTAAATGCATTTTAGGGTAGCTAGCAATGGAATTTTTTTTGTGGTTTATAGAAATATAGAAACTATTTGAGATACTTTTTGAAATGAGTTTAATACCTTATTTTATTGACGAGGTTATATTCTGAGAAAAAAACAACAAGTAAGACAGATAACAGATACACTTTTATTTTAAGTACCTACTTTAAATTGATAACATTTCATTTGTAGCTAACTAGGCACTATTTAACAAATTCATTATAATAAGGTTTCACAAATAATAAATCCGCTATTTCGCATAATGTAGGTATGTGTCACGAACACTCAGTCAATAAAGTCGTGATTATTCTTGAGGAACTATTACGGAGTTCCATAGTATTATAACTAGTGATGCGCCGAATAGTGGTTTCACCGAATAACCGAATACCGAATAATATTCGGTTCAATCTTTACCGAACCGGATATTCGGCCGAATTATTCGGTTTACCATTTTCTTATTTCTGATCTCTCTTAGATACTATATACAGTGACCGAAAAGCACTTAAGTCAATTCGTACTGAGATATAACTTAAGTGTTTATTCCTTCCATGTCAGAAATTTTCTTAACGTATCTCTGTGTCTATTAAGAAAATAATACACTTAATAAAATCATTGCAGGGTTCAAGTGAGACTCGAACCCACAACCCTCCACATACCGGGTGGCTGTTCTGGTATGCGGTGGGTGGTGGTAAGTGAAAGGTCGAGTACCACCTGGACTCTTCGATGATTTTTAAGAGCACCTACTCAAGAATAAATTGCAAAGAATATCAATAAGTAACAAAAATAAATTATTTTCCATTAAATAACTTATTATAAAATTATTTATTGTTGATTCATATTTTTATTTATAATAATTAAAATAATTTGCTAAGCTTTAATAAAAAAGTGTTTTTATTAAAAAAAATAAAATTTTGATCAGAGTTTGAAAACAAAGCTTTATTATTATTGTTTATATAAATAAAAAAAGTTCAGATTATTTTAAGTATAAAAATAAACAGTAAAATTAATATTGATTTATCTGGCTTTAAAATAAATGAATTAGGTATTTTTTTTAAGTTAATGTTAGCTACGTACAATAGGAAATAAATATGTGTAGGTATACTTTAGATGTCAAAATACATGTTGATTTCAAGTTTAATTGCTTTCATTTATTAGCTTTTTAACACATTCCTCGCCAGTTTATTTAATTTACAAAAACACATACTTGTCCTTTTTCATATAGCCATGTCATATAGCCAGGAAAATAGAAATACTCAAACCGAATAATATCGGCACTTAAACCGAATAATTCGGCCGAATACGAATAGTGAAAAAAGTGCCGAATATGCCGAATACCGAATACCAACCGAATATTCGGCGCATCTCTAATTATAACAGTGGGCTACCATACTCTATGACGTAAGCGGCAGTGGCGCCATCAATTAATTCATGAATTTCTTGATGCATTATATTTGGTGACGTAACAACGAAAAAAGTCACCAAAATCAGGCGATGGAATTTCTAACGAGATATTAAAATGGCGATTTTAATATTCACAACAAAAAGAACACAACCAATGCCATTCAAGCCGGACCCTACATTACGCCATCTACATTTATCATACGGACAGCTAAGGAGTGGAACTCCCTGCCGAGGTCTGTTTTTCCCGACCACTATAACCTGGACATCTTTAAGGCAAGAGTGAACAGGCATTTTCAAGGCAACGCGTGTCATCTTAGACCTCATCGTCACTTTTCATCAGGTAAGATTGTGGTCAAGCGTTGGACTATAGTTTAATATTAAAAAAAATCTACCGGATATTATTTGTGTTCGCCTAACAGCACCTAAATATTGAATATTCAGATCAAAAAGAACACAACCAATGCTATTTTCTATGTATTATAGGTATGTATTTACAAAAGAAAAGTATTATATGTATACATTTGTAATCCCACTGTTGGTTGTGATATCTGTAACACAGGTGCTTTAGCTACCTATCTCAGAGTCAGATCAATGTATGTGATGTAGTGAAATATTATTATTATTGTTAGTAAAACTAGATTCTCTCAAAATATTTCGGTAACATAAACTGGACTCACGGGCCTAAACCAAGTGAGTCCTAGTTTTCAGTGTAGAATGGTTTATTTATTAATTACTATCGTCCTGTATAATTATTATTATTGAAGCCGGACCCTACATTACGCCATCTAGCGGACATTTTTGGCATTCGCTCCTCAATAACACCTAAATATTGGCGAAACTCTTTTCAATCATAACGTCCTCGTTGCTGCCCATCATCATCGAGTCAGGCAGCTGCAGCTGAACCATCTGGTTTCCGTTCACCAACACCCCGTCTCGAAGTAACAGTTGCACGTCCATATCTGTCAATTCCTATAAATAAAAAGTTAAGTATCAGCCCATATACTGTCCCACTGCAGGGCAAAGGCCTCCGTCATAGAAATCAAGTCATCGCTACTATGATGGGATTAGGCTTAATCACCACGCTCGCCTAATGCGGTGCGATATGATGGATAGATAGATTCGTTCGTTTATTCTGCTGCACAAAATTATAATCCATACTAATATATAAATGCGAAAGTAACTCTGTCTGTCTGCTGTCCTGTTTACTCTTGCACGCCAAAACTGAACGGATTTAAATGAAATTTGGGATACAGATGATGATCTAGACCCTGCGAAAGACATTAGGCTACTTTTTATTGCGAAAAAGGGATTGTAAGGGGTTAAATTGGGGGTAAAAAGTTACTTTTCCACGCAGACGAAGTCACGGCGGTCGCTAATCATACATATATACTTCCGAACATAGCTCGGGCTTGTGATCAATCCGCATTAGGCAAGCGTGGTGATTAAGCCTAATCCCATCATAGTAGCGATGACTTGATTTCTATGATGGAGGCCTTTGCCCTGCAGTGGGACAGAGTATATAGGCTGATAACTACTATACATTCTACGGTTGTAACTCACCCCGCCGGTAACATTGATGGTGAGAGGGTACGGGTTCGCTTCCTGCGTGGTGTCCTCCCCCTCCGGTTCCCTCTTCGGCCTCCTCGGGTTCTTGGCGATACCTCGACCTCTTCTCGGCGGCTTGGAAGTCTGTAAAGTAATCCATACTAATATTATAAATGGGAAAGTGTGTCTGTCTGTCTGTCTGTCCGTCTGTCTGCTTGTCTGTCTGTCCGTCCGTCCGTCCGTCTGTCTGTCTGTGTCTGTCTGGCTGTCTGTCTGTCTGTCCGTCTGCTTGTCTGTCTGTCTGTCTGTCCGTCCGTCTGTCTGTCTGGGTCTGTCTGGCTGTCTGTCTGTCTGTCCGTCTGCTTGTCTGTCTGTCCGTCCGTTCGTCTGTCTGTCTGTCTGTATGTGTCTGTCTGGCTGGCTGGCTGTCTGTCTGTCCTGTCTGTCCGTCTCTCTGTCTGTTCTGTTTACTACAGGCTTTTCCATGGTGCTCTGAGGATCTGTTCAATATCATACCAGGGTTACCATTCTACAATCACTCTACTAGACGCCGCGGTAGGCTCCACCCATACTATCTGGAACCATTCCTTTCCAGAACGCTACGCTTCCAGCGCTCATTTTTCCCGCGCACGTGCAAATTGTGGAATGACCTTCCAGTTGCGGTGTTCCCTGATCGCTGTGACATGTCCTTTTTTAAACGAGGTTTGAAAAGAGTACTTCTTTCACGGTAGGCAGCGGCATGACTGTGCCTCGCTATTGTTGTTGTTTATGAGCGGCGGTTGCCATTTACCATCAGATGGGCCGCATGCTCGTCTGCCTACTTCAGCAATAAAAAAAATACGGAGCGACGAATTCACGTGATTTTTTTAAGTGGAAATAGTTGAAGGGATGGAGAGTAACATAGGCTACTTTTTGCCCCTTTCTAACCCCTGATTTTAGGGAAGTGGGGGGCGCGAGTGAAGCAGCGGGCAAAAGCTAGTATAAGAATACAATCTTAATCAAATAATTTTGTAAGTATAGTTTTGATCCCCACATACCTCTGTTTTCATCTATGGGCTTGCTGTAGGCGACCTGGGTTCTTGGCACGTCACCGAGCATAGACAATGCTCTCGCGCACGTTGGTATTATACTAACAGTGCCCTAGAACCGAATATAAATAAATAAATAAATGCGCTAGACAATCACACCAATTAACCTGGTCTCAAACCAACCCTATGAGTGTCAGGTGACGACCACTGCAGAGCAAAGGCCTCCATCATAGAAATCAATTCATCGCTACTATGATGGGATTAGGCTTAATCACCACGCTTGCCTAATGCGGATTGGCGATCACAAAATATCTTCGAAATATTCGTAACATACTTTTTGTTCGCCCCGGGATTCGAACCCAGGATCCTTAGATCACTGTCCTGTACTTAAACCACTAGAGCAATGGAAAGTTGGAAGATGAATTCCCATAAATATAAATAAATTGTTAGTTAAAAATCTTAATCCGGCTCGAAGGACCATTTTTTATAAAAATATAATACTTATTCATAAAAAATGGCAAACTACTTTAATTGTCATTTTAATAGACTGTAAAGCTAAGGAAAGCTGCAATAAGAAAGATATGAATAGACATAATTAAGATAATGAGCATTAAGGTTAAATTACGTCTCCGAGTGTGGCAGACTCCTTACCTTAGCAAATGACATCTTTGTTATTTCTATGACTTTCTCGTGATCGATGTCGTTGGCTGCGAGCAGCTCCATCACTTCATCTGGAGTCGGATTCATGCCTTGGATCTAAAATAGACAAATGTAAAAAAAAGGTAAAAAAACTAAAACCCAACTACGAAAAAAACGACGCTCAAAAAGTATAAAACAAGCCTTCGTTGTCAATTTACAATAAATGTCATACAATACTATTCTGAAGTATGCAATATTCACTATGTATGCAATATTCAATTCTGATAAGTAGTTTAGAAGTTACGTGGAAACAGATGAACATACATACATACATACATACATAGCCTGTCAAAATCATAACCCTCCTTTTGCTTAGCCGTAGTCGGGTAAAAATCTGGAATATCTTAACATAACCCTGGCGGCAGGGCCTAAAACCAGTTCAAACCACGCTTTAATCTTACATGTTGATTTTCATTACACGTAGAACATTTTAACTGTGGGAGAGTCACGCTTCGGCATGAATGGGTCGGCTCGACCGGAGTGTTACCACTGCCTCACAAAAAACCGGCGTGAAGCAGCCCCTGTGCTGTGTTTCGCCGTGTGAGTGAGGGTACCGGAGGCCCACTCGGGGGGAAAGGGGATAAAAGGTTGGCAGCGCACTTGACGTAACTCCACTGGTGTTGTAAGTGTCCATGGGCGGCGGCAATTGCTTACCATCAGGTGATCCGCCTGCTCGCCTGCTACCTATCACATAATAATTAAAACATTTATTGTTTGTAAAAAGAAATTAGTACAACTACTTTTTCAACCGACTACTTAGACCTATACTCTGGTTTTTAATCATGTGTAGTAAACTGACAGATGAAAATGACAAGTTTCTATGCATTTTGACATTTTGCATCTGTCAAATTGAGTGATAATGTATGGAGATGACAAAATATGGTCATGTGTCAGTTTACTACGCATGATTATGCGTAGATTAGAGTATAGACAGAATGAATGAATCAATATGCTTTTATTGCACACAAAACAGAGGTATACAACTTAGAACTAGTTATAACAGGAGTAATGTACAACAAAGGCGGCTTTATCACTATGAGCGATCTCTTCCAGGCAACCTTCGAACTTTCAAGGCAGAATTATCTTTCGTAGCATTTAAACATATTTGTTTGATGAATCAAAATACTTTTTTGATAAAACGATACGTAGCACGTTTGACGCTAGACAAACTGACAGCTAGTCACACAAAGGTTTTGTATATAGTAATTTCTTAGTGACGTAGGTACCTATTTTAATCTAACTTCTAAACAAAACATGGGTGATATTAGCAATTCCCGCTTTATTAAGTAAAAAGTGATGCTGTTTTAGATTAGTTACTCAATGAGCAATCCTCTTGCGAACATAAGTCGTTAATGGTAGCGGAGCCTTTAGTTCAGTTCAACCAGGGCCGTCTTAAACTGGGCCGGGGCCCTTGGGCACACAATAATTGCAGGCCCTTTGGAAAGTGAAAAATGCGAATTATACTTACTAAAATGTTTAAAATAAGTTTAATTGCTTACTATTATTACCTATTATTTAATCATTTATTATAAGTGTATATCAAATACAGTATTTTTATGAGCAAAAATGTGTGAGAGAAATTGTAGGTTCTTCGGGGTCCCCTTGGTAACGGGGGCCCTGGGCACGGGCCCAGCGTGCCCTTATGGCAAAGACGGTATTGAGTTCAACACTTCTATGAAAACGACCGATTTTATTTGACAGGTAACCTGATGTGTAAGTGACTGGGTGTTGCGCGCTAGTGTCTGGGTGTTGCCGACTCACCTCGAGCACGGCGAGGCGCGCGGGGTGCTTGAGCCTGGCGTGCGCGCTAGTGACTGGGTGTTGCGCGCTAGTGACTGGGTGTTGCGCGCTAGTGACTGGGTGTTGCGCGCTAGTGACTGGGTGTTGCGCGCTAGTGACTGGGTGTTGCGGCCTCACCTCGAGCACGGCGAGGCGCGCGGGGTGCTTGAGCTGGCGTGCGCGCTAGTGACTGGGTGTTGCGCGCTAGTGACTGGGGTTGCGGCCTCACCTCGAGCACGGCGAGGCGCGCGGGGTGCTTGAGCCTGGCGTGCGCGCTAGTGACTGGGTGTTGCGCGCTAGTGACTGGGTGTTGCGCGCTAGTGACTGGGTGTTGCGCGCTAGTGACTGGGTGTTGCGGCCTCACCTCGAGCACGGCGAGGCGCGCGGGGTGCTTGAGCCTGGCGTGCGCGCTAGTGACTGGGTGTTGCGCGCTAGTGACTGGGTGTTGCGCGCTAGTGACTGGGTGTTGCGGCCTCACCTCGAGCACGGCGAGGCGCGCGGGGGTGCTTGAGCCTGGCGTGCGCGCTAGTGACTGGGTGTTGCGCGCTAGTGACTGGGTGTTGCGGCCTCACCTCGAGCACGGCGAGGCGCGCGGGGTGCTTGAGCCTGGCGTGCGCGCTAGTGACTGGGTGTTGCGCGCTAGTGACTGGGTGTTGCGGCCTCACCTCGAGCACGGCGAGGCGCGCGGGGTGCTTGAGCCTGGCGTGCGCGCTAGTGACTGGGTGTTGCCGCGCTAGTGACTGGGTGTTGCGGCCCTCACCTCGAGCACGGCGAGGCGCGCGGGGTGCTTGAGCCTGGCGTGCGCGCTAGTGACTGGGTGTTGCGCGCTAGTGACTGGGTGTTGCGGCCTCACCTCGAGCACGGCGAGGCGCGCGGGGGTGCTTGAGCCTGGCGGTGCGCGCTAGTGACTGGGTGTTGCGCGCTAGTGACTGGTGTGTTGCGCGCTAGTGACTGGGTGTTGCGCGCTAGTGACTGGGTTGTTGCGGCCTCACCTCGAGCACGGCGAGGCGCGCGGGGTGCTTGAGCCTGGCGTGCGCGCTAGTGACTGGGTGTTGCGCGCTAGTGACTGGGTGTTGCGGCCTCACCTCGAGCACGGCGAGGCGCGCGGGGTGCTTGAGCCGGCGTGCGCGCTAGTGACTGGGTGTTGCGCGCTAGTGACTGGGTGTTGCGCGCTAGTGACTGGGTGTTGCGGCCTCCACCTCGAGCACGGCGAGGCGCGCGGGGTGCTTGAGCCTGGCGTGCGCGCTATGTGACTGGGTGTTGCGCGCTAGTGACTGGGTGTTGCGGCCTCACCTCGAGCACGGCGAGGCGCGCGGGGTGCTTGAGCCTGGCGTGCGCGCTAGTGACTGGGTGTTGCGCGCTAGTGACTGGGTGTTGCGCGCTAGTGACTGGGTGTTGCGCGCTAGTGACTGGGTGTTGCGGCCTCACCTCGAGCACGGCGAGGCGCGCGGGGTGCTTGAGCCTGGCGTGCGCGCTAGTGACTGGGTGTTGCGCGCTAGTGACTGGGTGTTGCGGCCTCACCTCGAGCACGGCGAGGCGCGCGGGGTGCTTGAGCCTGGCGTGCGCGCTAGTGACTGGGTGTTGCGCGCTAGTGACTGGGTGTTGCGGCCTCACCTCGAGCACGGCGAGGCGCGCGGGGTGCTTGAGCCTGGCGTGCGCGCTAGTGACTGGGTGTTGCGCGCTAGTGACTGGGTGTTGCGGCCTCACCTCGAGCACGGCGAGGCGCGCGGGGTGCTTGAGCCTGGCGTGCGCGCTAGTGACTGGGTGTTGCGCGCTAGTGACTGGGTGTTGCGGCCTCACCTCGAGCACGGCGAGGCGCGCGGGGTGCTTGAGCCTGGCGTGCGCGCTAGTGACTGGGTGTTGCGCGCTAGTGACTGGGTGTTGCGGCCTCACCTCGAGCACGGCGAGGCGCGCGGGGTGCTTGAGCCTGGCGTGCGCGCTAGTGACTGGGTGTTGCGCGCTAGTGACTGGGTGTTGCGCGCTAGTGACTGGGTGTTGCGGCCTCACCTCGAGCACGGCGAGGCGCGCGGGGTGCTTGAGCCTGGCGTGCGCGCTAGTGGACTGGGTGTTGCGCGCTAGTGACTGGGTGTTGCGCGCTAGTGACTGGGTGTGGCGGCCTCACCTCGAGCACGGCGAGGCGCGCGGGGTGCTTGAGCCTGGCGTGCGCGCTAGTGACTGGGTGTTGCGCGCTAGTGACTGGGTGTTGCGGCCTCACCTCGAGCACGGCGAGGCGCGCGGGGTGCTTGAGCCTGGCGGGCGCGCTAGTGACTGGGTGTTGCGCGCTAGTGACTGGGTGTTGCGGCCTCACCTCGAGCACGGCGAGGCGCGCGGGGTGCTTGAGCCTGGCGTGCGCGCTAGTGACTGGGTGTTGCGCGCTAGTGACTGGTTTGCGGCCTCACCTCGAGCACGGCGAGGCGCGCGGGGGTGCTTGAGCCTGGCGTGCGCGCTAGTGACTGGGTGTTGCGCGCTAGTGACTGGGTGTTGCGGCCTCACCTCGAGCACGGCGAGGCGCGCGGGGTGCTTGAGCCTGGCGTGCGCGCTAGTGACTGGGTGTTGCGCGCTAGTGACTGGGTGTTGCGGCCTCACCTCGAGCACGGCGAGGCGCGCGGGGTGCTTGAGCCTGGCGTGCGCGCTAGTGACTGGGTGTTGCGCGCTAGTGACTGGGTGTTGCGGCCTCACCTCGAGCACGGCGAGGCGCGCGGGGTGCTTGAGCCTGGCGTGCGCGCGCAGGTCGGAGCGGATCCGGAAGCGCTTGGGGCACCGGGCGCACGCCCACGCTCGCACGCCCGTGTGGATGAGGCGGTGGTTGCGCATCGCCGTCGAACTGACGACAATTTATACACATCGAATATTTATCATTTTTAGTATAGCAATTCTTTGCAATTTATTGTAAAGTACTTTTAACTGTGGGAGAGTCATGCTTCGGCATGAATGGGCCGGCTCGACCGGAGTGATACCACTGCCACACAGAAAACCGGCGTGAAGCAGCTCCTGTGCTGTGTTTCGCCGAGTGAGTGAGGGTACCGGAGGCCCATCGGGGGGGAAGGGGATAAAAGGTTAGCAGCGCACTTGTGACTCCACTGGTGTTGCATGTGTCCATGGGCGGCGGCAATTGCTTACCATCAGGTGATCCGCCTGCTCGTCTGCTACCTATCACATAAAAAAAAAAAGTTAATATTGCACTTAAAAAAATCATCGGAGGGTTCAGGTGGGATTCGAACCCACAACCTTCCACAGACTAGGCAGAGGTGCTTCCAGTTTACACCATCCGAACCCCTTAATAAGCCGATGAATTTCGTAAGTGCTTAACTCGCCATGAGCTGACGATAGTCTCATCAATATTGTAGGTATACATTTACAACAACCAGTGAAAACATTATTGCAAATAATATATACTCTGATTCATAATCATGAAAAGTAAACTGACAGATGAAAATTACAAGTTTCTATGCATTTTGACATTTTGCATGTGTCAAATTGAGTGATAATGTATCGGGATGACACATTGACATCTGTCAGTTTACATGATTATGAACCAGAGTATAAAGTGGCAGTGGGCTGGTCACATTAGCCGCAAAACTGACAACCGTTGGAGCCGTAAAGTCCTTGAGTGGAGACCGCGACTCGGTAAGCGTAGTGTTAGACGCCCTGCGACAAGATGGGATGATGACATTCGAAGGCTGGCTGGAGTGAGCTGGATGAGAGTGGCCGAAAATCGGGAGCGGTGGCGTGCATTAGGGGAGACCTATGTCCAGCAGGCAGGGGCGTCTTTCCCTTAGGTGCAGGGTGTGCGTTGCACACGGGCGCCGCGGGTCCTAGGGGCGCCGGGCGCCCCCGGATCTAGGGGCGCCGAGCGCCCCGGTCCTAGGGGAGCCGCGCGCCCCGGTCCTAGGGGAGCCGCGCGCCCCGGTCCTAGGGGCGCCGGGCGCCGCTCGCAACGGAGCCCCATATGGCGCGCGCCCGCGCTGGCCGGCCGCCGCGCTTTGATAACCAACGTAAAAAGAACTCCAGTTTGCATACATTTTCTGTAGCACCTGGAGCTCTAATCTTATATTTGTCGTATTACAGCAAAGCAAGTCGCGCCACGTGTAAATCCGGGGGATCACCACGATATCACCGGTCGGGGTCAGTCCCCACTTTACCTTACGTGGAGTCTCCGAACCGCAAGACCACGGGACTTCCCACGAAAGTGGGTCGCTCCCTGTTTGCTTAGGGTCCTTAACGGAGACTTTTTTTCTCCCCCCTTTACTTGGGGCGCCTCTGGGCGCTGCCCTCACATTACATGTGGGGGACTTTTGCGCAGATCGCGCCAAGTCCCGCAATCCAGCGGTAAGCGGCAGCTTCCTGCCTCCCTGTCTTCCCCCTGCCTCCGCATCCAGCGGAGGAGCTCGTGTGGCTGGGATTTCAGGAGCTTAAGATAAGCCTGCGGGCTCTCTTTCCCTTCCCTGTCCTGCAAACAGCAGGGTACGGGTCTGCGAGGGAGCCCTGCAGGGATCTGCTGGTAGCGCCTGCGTCGCAACCCAGCGGCGTGGGCGTCCATCCGGGGGGATTTTCGGTAGGCCGTGGGAGCGGTCCTGGGGGCGTATACGCCCCGTAGTTGGGGAGGTGGTTCGCCCTGTCACGTATTCCGCCACCGTGCCTGGATCTGCTGATCTGGAGAAGTTTTAGTGGGTATGCCTCTGGACGGTCTCTGATTAGCAGAGACCCAACCCAAAGGAGAGCCCCACACTACTCTTCAGTCTCCCAACCGACGGGTGTGCATAAGGCGGCGCCGACCACCGGCGCCGACGTCTGCCCATTGCACATCGGGCAGGCGGCATTTCCTCTTCGTGACCAAAAAAAAAGAGCACTTCAAGTCAAGAGAACAATCAAGAGCAGGGCAGGTATTCAAAACCGAACTAAACTTCAAACAAATTTAAACTACAAACAATAGAAAAATTTGACAGTACTTATATGGTAAGTTGATGTGCTGTTAGAGCTGCAGCATCGAAAGTCGCTTAACACGTTAGCACTATGTCAAAGTAATATTGTGTCCGTATCCCTTGGTAAAACTAGGCTTTAGCCAGTTACTTTGACATAGTACTAAAGTGTTAAGCGACTTTCGAAGCTGACTGACTTCTTTTGCTTCTTCAGCAGCATGTATTTGCCCAATGCAGAGCATATGCCTCTCCAATTTCCCTCCACTTCCTTCTGTTGTGGGTCTTCCTGGACCACGCTGCCCCAGCTTGAGCCTTGATGTCGTCGGACCATCTTGCAGTTTGTCCGCCAACACTCCTCTTTCCGTCTCTTGGTCTTCATTCAAGAACATCCTTGCTCCACCTCCCAACTCCCCTTCTGCATACATGGCCTGCCCATGCCCACTTTAGTTTAGCGGCTCGGTACCCTACATCTACCACTTTTGTGCATTCCCGGATGATGGTGTTGCGCACTTTGTCCCGTAAGGATATACCGAGCATGATACGTTCCATGGCTCTCTGTGCTACTTTGAGTCTACGTATCAGCGTAGCGGTGAGCGGCCAGGTTTCGCAAGCATATGTTATTGTCGGCAGCACACATTGGTTTTGAGGTAGTGTCTTTGATTTGAATACACTGCCCAGAAAGCCGCCCATGACAATAGGGTATTTGACTAATCTCGATATAGTAAAAAATATTTATACTTTTCTAAAATAATGGTAAATAAGAACCAATGGCCAAAATTGTCAGTTAAAATATAACGTCTAGCTGGTTTTATGAGCATTCAAAGTTTCATGGGCAAGTCCATTTTTAAAGTATTACAATTTAAAAAAATAATTATATCATTGAACTACCCGTACATTTTTCACCAACTTTTATTATAAAACCATTTACATAAACGATACATTTGATATAGCTACCAAACAAAATTTACTAGACGCGCATACAGGATACAAGCATGTGACGTCACTCGCCTGTAGTCATTTGTATTGAGCGTTTTTGGGCTTGCCCAAAATATGTGCTCTTAAAGTTATGATATCTCAGGTAATTCAAATCAGAATCGAGTAATTCTTTTAGTAATGTTTCTTAAATTGAGAGGTCTTTTGATTAAACACATAAACAAAATCAGTCAAATACCCTATTGAACACGACGATCTCTGTTTTGAATGGGTTCTTTCACAGCGTTATCCGTTGTCCCAAGTACACATATTCATTCACTATCTCAAGTTCGTGGCCTTCTAATGCTATGGAAGTTGGTATAATTTAACCTTGGTCTTGTCCATATTCATTTTTAGGCCTACTTTGAGAGACGCGTGATATAGCTGCTCCATCATTGTCTGCAGTTCTGACGGCGATTCGGACGAATCACTATATCGTCCGCGTATCGGAGGTGATTAAGGTATGTACATGCCGTTGATGTTGATTCCCGTCCCAGTCCGGTGTCTTAAAGACATCTTCCAGCGCACTGTTAAAGAGTTTAGGCGAAATGACATCCCCTTGTCGGACACCTTTCTGGATCGGGATTGGATTCGTGTTTTCCCTCAGCTGGATGGTCATAGTAGCTGACTTATAAAGATTTTTCAGGATGTGGATGTTTCGTCTATTCGACATCTTTTCAGCGAGGCAGTAACCGCCCAATGTTCTACCGAGTCGAACGCTTTCTCGTAATCAACATATGCCAGATATAATGGTTTGTTGTATTCATGGGCCTTCTGTCTGTGTTATCGGTTGTTCCAAACCCCTTGCGGAAATCGGCTTGTTCTCTGGGTTGATATTGGTCGAGCTTACCGCTTAGTCTTGTTGTGATCACTCTAGAGAAGACTTTGTATACTTGGCTTAGCAGTGATATAGGGCGATAGTTTTTCAACAAGGTATTGTCACCCCTTTTATGAAAAAGTACTACTAAGCTTCGTATCCATTCCGTGGGAACTACTCCAGTAAATAAAACCTCATTGAACAACAGTCTCAGTTCTTTAATGACCACCGGCCTTCAGAAACTCTACTGCTATACCATCTTCTCCTGGGGCTTTGTAATTTTTGAGCCTTTTCAGAGCCTGACGTATCTCATAACTGCTGAATTCCGGTATGTTCTTAGTGGGGCCCATTGCTCTCGAGGATCACCAGTCAATGGCTTGGGGAGTTTAGATCGGTATAGATTACCATAATATTCTTCCGTAATCTCTCCATATCATTGATATTCGAGGTTGCAGGTCGTTGAGTGGTTCGTCTCAGCTTATTAGGCAGGTTAGTCGCGGATGTTCTTTGAAAAACCTTAAATCCTTTGTTGTTTTCTATAATATTTTGGATTTCCTTTAATGTCTTCTTGCGCTGGTCCCGCTTTAGCTCTTTACCGATCTTTTTGTTGAGTCCGCGGTGTTTTGTAGTATGAAACTCCTCGTCCTTAATATTTCGGCGCTGGACCATTAAAGATTTTATACGATCTGGTCGATCAGACTATAGTTTTGGGACTTTTGAGAATCCTTTGGCTGCGGTTTCAGTGATGATGTTAACGAACTGGGTGTACTTCGTCTGGACATCGTTTTCGAAGTATTGACCGCGCGCTTGCTAGGGGGCGCTAGGGCAATGTTTGCACACGGGCGCCACATGAGCTAGAGACGGCCCTGCCAGCAGGGGACGAGTGTGGGTTGCTCTCTCTGTTTTTATTAGGAAATTGGTATAACAAGATACAATCTTAACTTAATTTGGGTACTAGAAACTGTATTAATTATGTACGGTGGCCAGCACATCAAGTTACTACAATCTGTCAAATTTCTTCAATCGAACCTCACTTTTATGTCAAACGTGTTTGGTTCAATATCAACTGAGGAAATTTGACAGATTGTAGTAACTTGATGTGACTGGCCACTGTACTTTTGTCACTTATTTCTTTTGTATCTAGATTTAAGTAGTCACTCACCGTCTGAAAGCCAATCCGCAAACGTCGCACGGGTACGGCCTCTCCCCAGTATGCGTGCGCAGGTGTTCGTCGCGCACAGACGCGCTGCGGAACGCGTGCGCGCACACCGGACAGGTGTGCGTTCGCCGTCTGCATTGTACACTAAACAAATTAGCGCCGCCAATTGATTTATATTAATTGTGAGGATTATGAGATATTTTTAAAAAATCCATCTATGAAGACGTAAAGGAAAGGATGTCACTAGTGATGTGCGAATTGAAATGGATTTCACGAAGAATCGGATTTCAATTGACTAATATTAATACGTAAACGTAATATTAACTTTCGAATAATAACCAGAATCGGTTCACTTTGGAATAATACCCTATTTTTGTTACACCCTGTATACAAACCGAAAAGGCGAAACCCAAGCGCGATGCAATCAACGCGCAGCGCCATCTATTGGTAAACAGTGGAACTACTGTTCCGACGACGTGAGGGCGGGCTGCTATGGCTATACTCTGGTTTTTAATCATGTGGAGTAAACTGACAGATGAAAATGACAAGTTTCTATGCATTTTGACATTTTGCATTAGTAGTATTAATGTATGGGGTTGACAAATTGACATCTGTCAATTACGGGCCACTGTCCCTTAAATAAACACCTATTCACTCACAGAGTACATTGTATTATATAGTAATTCACTTTAGGCGCGACCGAAAGCCCTCTATGTAGGGGGTGTTTTAACACCGAACAATCAGTCGCGCACGTAGTCCTGGAATGCGATGCTGTGACAAGACAACGAAACGAAATCCTCGGATCTGCGAGGTCACTCCGCGAAGCCTGTGAGGATCCCAGGAAGCTTCTGCGCTTCTGGGCGGAGTTAGGCTGGCTAGAATAGCCAGGACACTACACGCACAATGGACCAAATAGGAGTCTAAGTGCGGATACAGGAGTCCACTTTACATTACATTACATTACATCCACATGATTAAAAACCAGAAAGTAAAGTAAAGTATCAGCCTATATACTGTCCCACTGCAGGGCAAAGGCCTCCATTATAGAAATCAAGTTATCGCTACTATGATGGGATTAGGCTTAATCACCACGCTTGCCTAATGCGGATTGGTGATCACAAACCCGAGCTATGTTTGAAAAATTCGAAACATACTTTTGCTCGACCCGGGAATCGAACCCGGGACCCCGAGATCACGGCCCGGTACTTAAACCACTAGACCAACGGGGCGTTTAGTATAAAATAAACCAGAGTTTAGTATAAAATAAGAGTAATACAAAGTCAAAAACTCACTCAATATGCTTATTCACATCGCAAATCTGTCCAAAACCATCGCCGCATTTGGAGCAAGACTCCTGCGCAGGTGCGAGCGGGACGGCACCATGCGCGTGGGTGTGCGCGTCTCGCTCTGCGCTCGACGGAAACTGCGTGCCGCACGGGACGCACCATAACGGGTCTGGGTGTACGGGGTATGTTACTCAACATATGAATAAATAATCTATACTATTTATAAAGAGGTAAATTCTATAGACAACGACAAGGCTTATAGGTAAACCAAAAAAGAAAAAACATATGCGATGCAATCAACACCCAGCGACATCTATTGGTTGCATGGGAAACGAATGTCCCGAAACGAAGTGAGGGCGGGCCACTAATAAATACATAAAACCTAACAAAAGGGTAATCCAATAATTAGGCAATCTATATTTCGAACCCAAAACTGCTAAGAGAGTCCTCAAAAACCATATGAACTGCGCCATGAAACTATAGTGATGACCTTGAGGTGCGCAGAAACCAATTTTAGTAGAAAGTCTTCTTTTTTACAAGTGCGCAAACTAACGGTCATCGCTATTCTATCATGCCGCCAGCTATAAAAACACTTTTGCTGTTTTTTGAAGCAAAAATACAATTTCACAAATTTTTTTGGCAATTTATTTCTACCATAGAGTAAAAAAAAACTAACTTGTTTTATTATTATTGCTCACACGCGACATATCACTATGCTCCTTCTTCCTATGCTTATAGAGCGCTGTTTTGTTTGGTAACACTTCATCGCAATCACGACATGGTATCCTAAAAATAACAATTTATTATATTTTTTAATTTTCAATTCGATGAATAAATAAATGCGCCAGACAATCACACCAATCAACCTGGTCTCAAACTAGGGCAACCCCTGTACTATGAGTACTACGTGACGATAATTAACTGGTGGCGTCAACCCAGAACACCCAGAACAAATGTCAAGACAATTTTTGTTGTATTCAAAGATACCTTTTTAACGATACCCCACACGATGGAGGAAGTAGTTTTTTTTTGGAATCAACTTTTCGCTGTATAAGGGGTGAAAAATAATTATCCTACTACTATTATAAAGGCGAAAGTTTGTAAGTATGGATGTATGGATGTTTGTTACTCTTTCACGTAAAAACTACTGAATGGATTTGAATGAAACTTTACCATAATATAGCTTATACATCAGAATAACACATAGGCTACAATTTATAAAAACATATTGTGTGGATTGTCCAAAATATGACGGTAAGTATCAATAATTAACTCCACGCGTACGAAGTCGCGGGCGGCCGCTAGTTTTTCGATAATTTTAAAAACCACTTTTCGGATTATCAGTATACATCTCTCCACCAATTTTCGTGGCAATCGGTGCAGAAACGGCGGAGAACGAGCCAGGACAGACGGACATGACGAAACAACAACAACGAAACAACTTAATTTAACTGTGGGAGAGCCACTCTTCGGCATGAATGGGCCGGCTCGACCGGAGTGATACCACTGCCTCACAGAAAACCGGCGTGAAGCAGCCCCTGTGCTGTGTTTCGCCGAGTGAGTGAGGGTACCGGAGGCCCACTCGGGGGGGAAGGGGATAAAAGGTTGGCAGCGCACTTGTAACTCCACTGGTGTTGCAAGTGTCCATGGGCGGCGGCAATTGGGTATTTGACAATTTTTTTTTATGTGTTTAATCAAAAGACGCCTCAATTTAAGAAACATCGTTGAAAGAATCACTTGATTCTCATTTGAATTACCTGAGATATCACAACTTTAAGAGCACGTATTTTGGGCAAACCCAAAAACGCTCTATACAAATGGCTATTGAATCGTGACGTCACGATTCAACCTTCTGTATGCGCGTCTAGTAAATTTTATATGGTAGCTATATCAAATGTTTCGTTTAAGTATATGGTTTTATAATAAAAGTTGATGAAAAATGTACGGGTAGTTCAATGATATAATTATTTTTTTTTAATTTTATACTTTAAAAATGGACTTGCCCATGAAACTTTCAATGCTCACAAAACCAGCTAGATGTTATATTTTTAACTGAAAATGTTGGCCATTGGTTCTTATTTACCAATATTTTGATAGAGTATCAATATTTTTTACTAAATCGAGATTAGTCAAATACCCAATTGCTTACCATGAGGTGATCCACCTGCTCGCCTGCTACCTATCACATAAAGAAAAAGAAAAAAAAACAATAAGGGTTTGTACTAGACTACGAAATTTGGTTTGAAATACAAATGCCTCGAAATGGTTTTCGATTACCTGTGTCCTTCCGCGTTAGTTTTAGTAGCATTCGCGTCTGCTTGATTCGCTTGTCCATGGATCTTCTTTCTATGATAAGCCAGACTCCAACTAAACATATAGAAGGTAAAATACTTTAGTATTAGGGTCTCAACATCCATCCATACTAATATTATAAATGCGAAAGTAACTCTGTCTGTCTGTCTGTCTGTCTGCTACTCTTTCACGCCAAAACTACTCAACGGATTTAAATGAAATTTGGTATACAGATAATCTAGACCATGAGAAAGGACATAGGCTACTTTTTATTGCGAAAAGGGGGTTGAAAGGGGGGTAAAAAGTTACTTTTCCACGCGGACGAAGTCGCGGGCGGCCGCTAGTCTCTGAGTAAAATCAATTAAAGTGGGTTCGGAGAAAATTGGTCCCTGGTCTTTGTATTGAATAAATTATTTAAATTGTTAACTAGGCCGCGGACCAGGGGCCAGTTTCCTCCAAGCCCACTTAAATTGAGGAGTAAATTACTTGAAACTTTACTCAGAGGTGATAACGAGGCCCTCAGTCTATTATACACTCGGCGTCAAAAAAATCGCACATCTGCGTAGTTTTCATACTAACGCGCTCATATCACAGCTTCGTATATAAAAAAGTAAAACATTTGATTGCAATATTTTTTACGTAACATGGTTTTTATATGCTCGTCTGTTAATCATGCTTCTTAATTAGTCGTGAAAACTTCCTAATTTTCCCAAAAACATAAAAAAGTAAATCAATGTTCTTGTCCCATACAATGTTCTATGGAGCTGAAAAACTGATTTACTTTTTAATTTTTTTGGACGAATCAAGTAAATTCCATGGATGATAAAAATGTTGGATTAAAAGACGAGCATATATTGGTAATGTTACCTTAAAAATATTGTAATAAAATGTTTTACTTTTTAATATAGGTACGAAGCTGTGATATGAGCGCGTTAGTATGAAAACTACGCAGATGTGCGATTTTTTTGACGCCGAGAGTATTAGACAGTATACACTGCAGGGCAAAGGCCTCATTCATAGAAATCAAGATATTAATACCACCATTAGGTTTGTGATCTCTCCGCATTAGACAAGCGTGGTGATTAAGCCTAATCCCATCATAGTAGCTATGACTTGATTTCTATGATGGAGGCCTTTGCCCTGCAGTGGGACAGTATACAGGCTAATACTTTACTATAATTTTCTTACTACTAGCGGCCGCCCGCGACTTCGTACGCGTGGAGTTAATTATTGACACTTACCGTCATATTTTGGACAATCCACACAATATATTTTTATAAATTGTAGCCTATGTGTTATTCTGATGTATAAGCTATATTGTGGTAAAGTTTCATTCAAATCCATTCAGTAGTTTTTACGTGAAAGAGTAACAAACATCCATACATCCATACTTACAAACTTTCGCCTTTATAAATAGTAGTAGAATATAACTAACCTGTTAGGAAATGTAATATCGCAGTGGTTGCATTTGTGTAAAAAGTTGTCATTTGCGTGTTTCATCCTTCTATGGACTTGTAGGTATGTCCAATGGAGGTAGGATCGCCCGCAATCCTGTAACATAGAGTGCAGGTTTTCTAATGTGATAGGTGGCATACGAGCAGACGGATCACCTGACGGTAAGCGCAGCCCATAGACAAGCGCAACACTAGTAGTCATAAGGGCGCTGCGAACCTTCTTCCGCTTTTTTTCCCGCTGATTTGAGCCGGTAGTAGTCAAAAGTACTATAAATAATTTCACCTTACACAGAAAGTGCTTTGATTATCGCTAGTGTAGAAGGCGTCGGAGAGTGACAGAGAGAGACCAAAGAGAAAAAGACAGCGAACGAGAGGAAGCTATAGAGTGAATGAGAGAAAGAGACAGAGTCAAAGAGTAAAGAGAGAAAAAGACAGAGTGAATGAGAGAATGAGACAAAGAGAGAAAGAGAGAGAGAGAGAGAGAGAAAGAGAAGGCTATCTCACCTCGCACAGGAAATGCTTGGCCACAGGGAAGCCCCCGTAGCCCAGGATGCCGGTGGCGGAGGGCCCCGCCGCCGCCGCGGGGGCCTTGCCCGCGTCCAGCTTGGCCGCCGCCAGGGGGCGCTTGTAGAAGCCGTGGGTTGTCTTGTGCGTTGTACATCTGGAAGGGACGAAAAGAACTACATACTACACTTTATTCATGAGAAAATAACAATGTAATATCAAGATTTGAACGCATAAAGACCTTCTTCAATTAAGGGATGCATATAAGCTAAATATACCCAAAACTGGAATTCAAGACCAAAAAATCTACTGCAATAAAATGATCGTACCATAGTATATATACCCTTTTTTTCTAAAAACACTCGCTGATGTAAACTATTTATTGGTAATTGTGATTCTATAATTAAAAAAAAATATTTTATTAACTTTTTTTCATTTAAATACAAGACACTTAAATAAAAATTTAACCATCCGTAATTTTAGTTTTCTAAGATGATATTGCGCTTGTAACACTTCAGGTGTTAATAACATTTGGTATCTACCCACAACATTTTAACAATGTATGGAAACTTGACAGTTTAGTCTGCATACTAAGAAAAATAACGCCAAAAAGGTTGGCGAAACCTAAAAACGTCACTTGAGAATGACATAAGTGACTTTAACAGATTTGACAGTGACGTATCTGTCGTAGATTTTTTGGTCTCGAATTCCAGTTTAGAGTATAGTTCGGATGACAATTAAAACCATACCTGGAGTAAGTGGCGAAGCTAACTTTACAGATGTGGCAGGTGAAAGGATTCTTCACGCCTTTATGTATCGCGCGGTGCGTGTTCAATCCGTCTTCCAAGTAGAACACGCTGGAAACATACATAACAATAAATACACACAACATCTCGTACTCGACCTGACGTACTAAGTAGGTTAAGCACTTGTGTTACAGATATCAGACAACAGAAGAAACACAAATATAATACTCAAATCTATACAATTTATAAAGAGATAACTTCTATAGACAACGACAACGCTTATAGGTAAATCGAAAACACGAAACGCTTGCGCGATGTAATTTAGCACAGCGCCATCTATTAGTTCATTTCTGAATTACGGTCCCGAAGCGAAGTGAGGGCGGGCCACTAGTACATAATAAAAAAATAAAAATCTATACATATAATAAAATGTAAAAAGCTGTGTCTGTACATTGAAGATATTTATCTCAAAATAACTTAGGACGACTAAAAAACAGTAACAGAACATGAATCAATGATTTTTAAAATTTTTGTCTGTCTGTTTGTCTGTTTTGTCTGTTTGTCTGTTTTGTCTGTTTGTTCGCGCTAATCTCGGAAACTACTGAACCAATTCGAATGAAACTTTTTTATTGTATAGCTGTAATATCAGGGCAACTTATAGGATATATTATATTTTGAAGACCAGGCTCCTTGATGTAGAACCACAACAGCCCAGCTAAACTATAAGAGGTAGGTCAATGGCATCTTAACAAAAGTTGTTCAGATTGAAGAGCATTTTATGATGCCATGAAAAAAATCAAAGATCATGGAACATCTGGTGTGGAACTCTAAGAGCCCAGCTACACTATAACAAATATGGAATGAAATGGAATGGAAAATTGTCAAATGTGATGAGCATTTTTGGATGAGATCCTATAAGGAAGGATATTCCAAACTTAAAACCCTAATGGAGCGAAAAGTGGGTTCCAAGTTTGTTCATGGGACTACATGATTCCTTGGCCCAATCTACTCCAACTTTTGCATACACATTCTTTGACAAAATTGATGGATAAAATATAAGATTCAAACTTTAATAGAATGTGTACTTACATCCCCTAAAGGAATAAAAATAATTTGGGGGTTACTTTCTTTAGAAGTTGATATCATTTTTTTTTATGTTAAATGGGTTTGCACTTGACCTCATCTCACCTGATGGAAAGTGACAATGAGGTCTAAGATGTAGCGTGCTTTCCCAGAGGAAGCCATTTACTCTTGACATAAAGACACCCAAATTGTAGCTCTCTGGAAATACAGAAGCCGGCAAGTTGTTCCATTCCTTAAAATATCAATGAGCCACCTTAAAAATCTATTAATCTATGAACGAACATTTATAATAAGTAATTTTTTTTTTATTTCTATTTAAATAATCCTCTTTAAGTCAAGAGTCATAAAGTTCACGCAAACGAAGTTGCGGGCGGCCACTAGTAAAAAATAAATTGAGACAACATCACATACATTGTACTGGTCCTAAACTAAGGTTTTCCCTTGTGCTATGGAAACCAGAAACAACGAAGAAACCACAAACACCCAGACCTAGCACAAATATCTGTTTCATCAACAAACATTTGTGTCAGTGCGGGAATCGAACTCTTACGTTTCAACCGGCGCTCAAACCATTGCGCTAAACGGGTCGTCAAATAAAATATAATATAACATCCGTATTTGATAATATGATAAATCCTTGTGTGTGTGTGTGTATGTGTGAGTGTGTCTGTGTCTATGACATCACAGCTCTCAAACAAATGAATCGATTTTGATTGTTTTTTTTTTGTTTAAAATATGAATAAAGGGGGAGTGTTCTTAGCTATGTTGGATAAAAATCGATTCAAGATGGCCACCGTCACAAAGATAATATGGATTGTATGTTTTAACACAACTCCCACAATATGGGCATCATATAAAAGGGCTCTAGTAGCAGAATATATTTACTGTGACAAATTTCAAATCCAAGATGGCCGCCGTCAGAAAATGAGTGTTAGGGGTTTTTTTTTAATTTTTAATTTATAGTTTTCGATCGCACATGTGCTTAAGCTACTTAGTACGGTCTCCGGTCAATATACAGGGTGTATCTGTGAACATTTACATCCCTTTAACCACGTGTTCTACCAACCATTTTGAACAACTTTTGTTCTATGACTTTTGAAAATTCGCATAAAAAAATTCATCTTTCCATGCAAAGTCGGTCACGTGACTTGGTCATTTTGTATGGGGAGTCGAAAATTTTTTCGAAAAATTTAGAAAAGTTGTTGAACAAATGTTGTTCAGAATGGTTGATAGACCACGTGATTAAAGGGATCTAAATGTTTACAGATACACCCTGTATAAGCTGTAATTAAAGACACGAAAACAATCAAATGTATGCTTACTCCTCGCAGAATTCACAGCGGAAAGCCTTCTCAATCTCCACCACCCTGATGATGCTTCTGGCTTCATCGCCCAGCGTCGACAGGAGAGGCTCTGCTAGGGCGGGGGCCACTTGACGAGGTATCCACTTGCTTAACTTCGACGGTTCTGTGTGACAAGGATAGGAGAGTACCATAGATACCGATTATGTAAACAATAGTAGTAGGACCGCATCAGAAATGATGTAATTAGACAGATAACCAGAGTCACCGACATAGCCCACCGAATTAGCAAACTGAAGTGGCAGTGGGCTGGTCACATTAGCCGCATAACTGACAACCGTTGGAGCCGTAAAGTCCTTGAGTGGAGACCGCGACTCGGTAAACGTAGTGTTGGACGCCCTGCTACAAGATGGGATGACGACATTCGAAGGCTGGCTGTAGTGGGCTGGATGAGAGTGGCCGAAAATGGGAGCGGTGGCGCGCATTGGGGGAGACCTATGTCCAGCAGTGGACGAGCGTGGGTTTCTGATGAAACAATAGGCTTAGAGGAGGGTACTTCGGAGCACATCTTCTTCAATAGGGTATTTGACTATTTTTTTTTATGTGTTTAATCAAAAGACCCCTCAATTTAAGAAACATTGTTGAAAGAATTACTTGATTCAGATTTGAATTACCGATAAGATTACAATAAAACGCCCTATACAAATGGCTACTGTCGAGTGACGTCACACGCTAGTATCTTGTATGCGCGTCTAATAAATTTGTTTGGTAGCTATATCAAATGTGTCGTTTAAGTAAATGGTTTTATAATAAAAGTTGGTGTAAAATGTATGGGTAGTTCAATGATATAAAAACTCGTTTAAAGTAGCGATGACTTGATTTCTATGATGGAGGCCTTTGCCATGCAGTGGGTCAGAATATAGGCTGATCCTTTTCTTTTTATTTACCTCTTTCGACTTGTACCGGCTCTCGCACTAGTCCACTGGTGGGCGACAGCTGGGCGGTCGTCTCTTCTGCCTCCTCTTTCAACTCTTTGGCAAATGCTTCTAAGCACTCAGTCGATTTCGTTGCGTGATCCTGTAATACGAAAAAGAAATTAGTTTCTTTTTCATTGTATCTAAGCCCATTGTACAGAGTACAGACAGCCACACATTTGGTTACCACAACCTGTTAAATTTCTTCAATTGACATTCAACCTAATCTGAATGACAACGTAAGATGAGAGTTGATTAATTAAATTTGTCAGTTTTGTATACTTTGATGTGGTGGCTGTACGTACTATTTAGTTGTTAGTCTTCCTAAAATAAATAAAATAATGATAAATACGTGGTCTTTTTAAATGTGTTAGGTTAGGTAGACAAGCAGACGGATCACCTGATGGTAAGCGTTTGCCGCCCCGCCCATAGACAACCGAAACACCAGTATACTCTGATTCATAATCATGTAAAGTAGACTGACAGATGGAAATGACAAGTTTCTATGCATTTTGACATTTTGCATGTGTCAAATTGAGTGATTATGTATGGGGATGACACATTGACATTTGTCAGTTTACTTTACATGATTATGAATCAGAGCATAGGTATTTCGCCAATCGCTAGTGTAGAAGCAGTAGTGACTTTGACCTTTTGATGACACTATTTTTGTGATATTTTACTAATTTCGATCTTTTAGGCGGGTAGCACACTGCCAGAGTCGAGGCGGTGGTGTGATACAAGAGTCGAGGCGGAGGTGCAGAGCATCGTTTACACCCATTCAATATGTCGTCGTCAGAAGAGTCGCGGCGGGGTCGGGGCGGCAGCGTGCCGCGCGCCCGCGCCGCGTCGCCGACTCGACCCTGCACCTCCGCCGCCTCGACTCCGCCTCGACTGCGCCGCGACTCTGGCAGTATGCGTTGACATATTTGATTGTATAGAAAAGTCAGAGGCGGTGCGCCTCTTGAACGCTTCCGCCTCGACTCTTGAGTGTGTGTGCTACACGCCTTAGTGACCTTGATTGTTTAGCGACTTTGATCGTTTAGTGACTTTATTATGATCTTTTTTTTTCTGATTTCTTAGTGACTTTGACTTACTTCAATCTCGCAGATGTTTACATGCGGATAGCTGGATAATTTTTGAAGACCTGTCCAACCTTTTGAGTGCCTCGTCTGCCGGTGTTTCCCACCTGCGTCCCTCACCTGCGCGTCCCTTGGGTCCCGGAAGGCGCGGGCGCAGACGGCACACGCCAGCACGGGCTCGAGTACCTCATCTGTGCTACCGCCTGAGTTGCTTCAGGCAGATGTGGCATTGGAACAGTTCGATGCTATACTAATTTGGATCCTTAACCGACTCCAAAATTTAGTAATTTTGACACTTTTAGTGGCTTTCCTTCTTTTGACAACACGATAATTTAGTGACTTTGACCTTTTACCAACACTTTTAGTGACTTTGACCTTTTATTGACACTTTTAATGGCTTCCAACTTTTAATGACACGATTTTAGTGACTTCACTCTTTTAGTGACTTTGATTGTTTAGTGACTCCAATCTTCTCTGATCCCGCAGATGTTTATAGGCGAATAGGTTTAGTAACTTCAATGTTATACTTACTATAAACTCGCAGATGTTCATAGTCGAATAGCTTGATCACTTTCAAAGACCTGTCAATCCTGTTGAGTGCCACATCTTTCGACCAAGACCTGCTTATCTGTCAGAGTGACTTATCTGTCAGAGTGTCTCATCTGCCAGTGTTTCCCACCTGCGCGTCCCGCTGGTCCCGGAAGGCGCGGGCGCATACGGCACACGCCAGCACGAGCTCGAGTGCCTCATCAGTCTTTTGGCTTCTTTCTCTCAGTGTTTCCCACCTACTTTGAACTTTAATCGATTAGTGACTTCGATGTTTTAGTGACCCCAATCTTCTCTGATGTCGCAGATCTTCACACACACATAATTGTTGACCTGTCCACTTTCAGAGTGACTCACCTTTTGGCTCCTTTCTCTCAGTGTTTCCCACCTGCACCCCGGCCTCACCTGCGCGTCCCCCGGGTCGCGGAAGGCGCGGGCGCAGACGGCACACGCGCGCACGGGCGCGAGTGCCTCGTCTGCCGGTGTTTCCCACCTGCGTCCCTCATCTGCGCGAGCGCCGCGTCAGCTGCTTCAGGCAGATGTGGCAGTGGAACGGTTTGATGCTATACTGACTTTGGTCCCTAAGTGACTCCGAATTGTTTGTGATTTTGTGGCATTTCGCCTAATATCCTTTTGGTAACACGATAATTTAGTGACTTTGATCTTTAAATGCCCCGAAATTGTAGCTTTTACTGACACTTTTTGAGGCTTTCACCTTTTAATGACACGATTTTAGTGACTTTTCAATGACTTCGATCGGTTTTAGTGACTTTGATAGTTTAGTGACTTTGATCGTTTAGTGACTTTGATAGTTTAGTGACTTTGATCGTTTAGTGACTATGATATTTTAGTGACTTGGATCGGTTTTAGGGACTTTGATTGTTTATTAGTGTCTTAGATTGTTTAGTGTCTTTGATCGTTTAGTGTCTTAGATCGTTTAGTGTCTTAGATCGTTTAGACTAGATCGTTTAGTGACTATGATATTTTAGAGACTTCAATGGTATACTTACTTCAATATCGCAGACGTTCATGGGCGGATAGCTTGATCACTTTCGAAGACCTGTCCATCCTGTTGAGTGCCTCATCTTTCGACCATTTTTGAAGACCTGTCCATCTGTTTAAGTGCCTCATCTGCCAGTATTTCCCACCTACCTCATCAGTCTTTTGGCTCCTTTCTCTCAGTGTTTTCCACCTGCACCCCGGCCTCACCTGCGCATCCCTTGTGTCCCGGAAGGCGCGGGCGCAGACGGCACACGCGTGCACGGGCTCGAGTGCCTCGCCTGCCGGTGTTTGACACCTGCGTCCCTCACCTGCGCGTCCCCCGGGTCCCGGAAGGCGCGGGCGCAGACGGCACACGCGCGCACGGGCTCGAGTGCCTCGCCTGCCGGTGTTTGACACCTGCGTCCCTCACCTGCGCGTCCCCCGGGTCCCGGAAGGCGCGGGCGCAGACGGCACACGCGCGCACGGGCTCGAGTGCCTCTCTCTCAGTGTTTCCCACCTGCGTCCCTCACCTGCGCGTCCCTCGTGTCCCGGAAGGCGCGGGCGCAGACGGCACACGCGCGCACGGGCTCGAGTGCCTCGTCTGCCGGTGTTTCCCACCTGCGTCCCTCACCTGCGCGTCCCTCGTGTCCCGGAAGGCGCGGGCGCAGACGGCACACGCGCGCACGGGCTCGAGTGCCTCGTCTGCCGGTGTTTCCCACCTGCGTCCCTCACCTGCGCGTCCCGCTGGTCCCGGAAGGCGCGGGCGCAGACGGCACACGCGTGCACGGGCTCGAGTGCCTCGTCAGTGTTTAGTGGCTTTCCTCCTTTTGATAACACGATGATTTAGTGAGAGTGATCTTCAACTGACTCCGAAATTGTAGCTTTTACTGACACTTTTAGAGGCATTCACCTTTTAATGACACGATTTTAGTGACTTTTCACCGACTTCGATCGGTTTTAGTGACTATGATCGTTTAGTGACTATGATATTTTAGTGACTTGGATTGGTTTTAGTGACTTTGATTGTTTATTAGTGTCTTAGATTGTTTAGTGTCTTAGATTGTTTAGTGTCTTAGATTGTTTAGTGTCTTAGATCGTTTAGTGTCTTAGATCGTTTAGTGTCTTAGATCGTTTAGTGTCTTAGATCGTTTAGTGTCTTAGATCGTTTAAGTGTCTTAGATCGTTTAGTGTCTTTGATCATTTAGTGTCTTAGATCGTTCAGTGTCTGAGATCATTCAGTGTCTTAGATCGTTTAGTGAGTTTGATCGTTTAGTGTCTTAGATCGTTTAGTGACTTAGATCGTTTAGTGTTTTAGATCGTTTAGTGACTTCAATGTTATACTTACTTCAATTTCGCAGATGTTCATGGGCGGATAGACAGATCATTGACCTGTCCACTTTTTGAGTGACTCACCTTTTGGCCTCTTTCTCTCAGTGTTTCCTTTTAAGTGACCTTTCGCCTCTCTCTCAGTGTTTCCCACCTGCGTCCCTCACCTGCGCGTCCCTTGTGTCCCGGAAGGCGCGGGCGCAGACGGCACACGCGCGCACGGGCGCGGGCGCCTCGTCTGCCGGTGTTTCCCACCTGCGTCCCTCACCTGCGCGTCCCTTGGGTCCCGGAAGGCGCGGGCGCAGACGGCACACGCGCGCACGGGCTCGAGTACCTCATCTGTGCCACCGCCTGAGTTGCTTCAGGCAGATGTGGCAGTGGAACGGTTTGATGCTATACTGACTTTAGTCCCTAAGTGACTCCGAATTTTTGGTGATTTTGTGGCTTTTCCCCCTTTGGTGACACGATAATTTAGTGACTTTGATCTTTAAATGCCCCGAAATTGTAGCTTTTACTGACACTTTTAGAGGCATTCACCTTTTAATGACACGGTTTTAGTGACTTTTCACTGACTTCGATCGGTTTTAGTGACTATGATCGTTTAGTGACTTTGATCGTTTAGTGACTATGATATTTTAGTGACTTGGTTCGGTTTTAGTGACTTTGATTGTTTATTAGTGTCTTAGATTGTTTAGTGACTTTGATCTTTTAGCGACTTAGAACATTTAGTGTCTTAGATTGTTTAGTGTCTTTGATCGTTTAGTGTCTTAGATAGATTAGTGACTTCAATGTTATACTTACTTCAATCTCGCAGATGTTCATAGGCGGATGGCTTGATAATTTTCGATGACCTGTCCATCCTTTTAACTGACTCACCTTTTGGCCTCTTTCTCAGTGTTTCCCACCTGCACCCCGGCCTCACCTGCGCGTCCCTTGTGTCGCGGAAGGCGCGGGCGCAGACGGCACACGCGCGCACGGGCTCGAGTGCCTCGTCTGCCGGTGTTTCCCACCCGCGTCCCTCACCTGCGCGTCCCTTGTGTCCCGGAAGGCGCGGGCGCAGACGGCACACGCCAGCACGGGCTCGAGCGCCTCGTCTGCCGGTGTTTCCCACCTGCGTCCCTCACCTGCGCGTCCCCTGGGTCCCGGAAGGCGCGGGCGCAGACGGCACACGCCAGCACGGGCTCGAGTGCCTCGTCTGCCGGTGTTTCCCACCTGCGTCCCTCACCTGCGCGTCCCTCGTGTCCCGGAAGGCGCGGGCGCAGACGGCACACGCGCGCACGGGCTCGAGTGCCTCGTCTGCCGGTGTTTCCCACCTGCGTCCCTCACCTGCGCGTCCCGCTGGTCCCGGAAGGAGCGGGCGCAGACGGCACACGCGCGCACGGGCTCGAGTGCCTCGTCTTGGAAGGGTTTGTCCCTTTACTGACTTTGATCCCTAACTGAATAGTAACTTTTATTGACACTTTTAGTGGCTTTCACCTTTTAATGACAAGATACTTTAGTGACTTTGACATTTGACTGACATTTTTAGCGGCATTCACCTTTTAATGACTTTGATATTTTAGTGACTTTGATTGTGTAGTGACCTTGACTGTTTAGTGACTTTGATATTTTAGCGACTGTTATCGTTTAGTGTCTTAGATTGTTTAGTGTCTTAGATCGTTTAGTGACTTTGATCGTTTAGTGACTTTGATCGTTTAGTGTCTTTGATCGTTTAGTGACTTTGATCGTTTAGTGTCTTTGATCGTTTAGTGTCTTAGATCGTTTAGTGTCTTAGATCGTTTAGTGTCTTTGATCGTTTAGTGACATTGATCGTTTAGTGACTTCGATTGTTAAGTGACTTTGATCGTGTAGTGACATTGATCATGTAGTGACGTTGATCGTTTAGTGACTTTGATTGTTTAGTGACTTTGATCGTTTAGTGACTTTGATAACTTTGAACTTTAATCGATTAGCGACTGTGATATTTTAGTGACTTTGATATTTTAGTGACTTTGATCGTTTAGTGATTTTGTTCGTTTAGTGTCTTAGATAACTCTGAACTTTATTCGATTAGTTACCTCGATGTTTTAGTGACTCCAAGCTTCTTTGATCTCGCAGATCTTCACACACACATCATTGTTGACCTGTCCACTTTCTGAGTGACTCACCTTTTGGCTCCTTTCTCAGTGTTTCCCACCTGCGTCCCTCACCTGCGCGTCCCTCGTGTCCCGGAAGGCGCGGGCGCAGACGGCACACGCGCGCACGGGCGCGGGCGCGAGCTCCTCCTCGTGCGCGCGCAGGTGCATCCGCAGCCGCGAGCGCCGCGTCAGCTGCTTCAGGCAGATGTGGCATTGGAACGGTTTGATCTAGGATGGAGGAGGAACATGAACAGTGTTTATTTATTTATTTATTTATTTATTGAGTACAGCCACATGACACATATTAATACAAACCGGTTCTTAATAATTAAACTTATCAGTTCTGATATGCACCACATAACGGCGTACATAACACCTTACAATAATACGTGCTAATATTTAATATTATACATACATAACGAACAACTTTATGTGGAAATAAGAGCTGAAAAAGTCCATCAGGCTAGATGCCTGATAGATATTCTGCAACCAGCAATTTAAATTGGAAAAACTATTGCCAAAAATGTCCAAGTCAGGGCTTGAAGCGCTGATGCTATTGTACCTCGAGCAAATTCGCGCCAATGGAGACTGACTACCCAGATTGGTTCTGGCAAAGGGTATAAGCGAATAACTTAGCAACTCGCTGTCTGGGATACCTATGAGGGACTGCAAGAGACAATCGCATTATTAAATCGGTGCAATGGAGATGACCATTTAAGGTTTTATACAGGAAACACATGTCCATTAGCAGACGTCTATTGCGGAGACTGACCATATTGAATTCTTTTAGGCGGTGTTAACACAAGTTTGTTCCACATTCAAAAGTTCCCGCGCGGCGGCGGCGAGCGACCGTCGCGCCCTCTAGAGAGACGAATCAGCCACTCAGCGAGACATATCTCCCGGCGCGTCTTTCACAATTTTATTAACTCAATGTAAACGGCGCGTCTCCACGCCGGTTATTTTCACAATTTTACTAACTCAATGTAAAACAAGTAATTACAGCATTTCAAATACATTTTCAAGCATTTCATTAGACAATCCTGAACAAACGGAAACAATAACGCTTTGAAAAAAAAACAACAAAAAATGCTAAAATTGATAAGCTAACTAACTAAGCTAATTGATAAGATAACTGTGGGAGAGCCACGCTTCGGCATGAACGGGCCGGCTCGACCGGAGTGATACCACTGCCTCACAGAAAACCGGCGTGAAGCAGCCATTTTATTTTAAATTTTAGCCATTTTTTTAGCTTTTTTTTTATGTGATAGGTAGCAGACGAGCAGGCGGATCACCTGATGGTAAGCAATTGCCGCCGCCCATGGACACTTGCAACACCAGTAGAGTTACAAGTGCGCTGCCAACCTTTTATCCCCTTCCCCCCAGGTGGGCCTCCGGTACCCTCACTCACTCGGCGAAACACAGCACAGGGGCTGCTTCACGCCGGTTTTCTGTGAGGCAGTGGTATCACACCGGTCGAGCCGGTCCATTCATGTCAAAGCGTGGCTCTCCCACAGTTGGAAGACATTATTTTCGATGCTTTTAAGACGTAATGGAAGTCAAAGTATAAGCCACTCTTTACCTGAAGATGAGTCACTCCATGTTCGTCCAAAGTCTGCTTGTCCAGGAATCTTTTCCCGCAGGTCACACACACGTACCGCCGCGTGTCCGTGTGCGTGCGACTGTGTTTCGTCAGTGCTTGCCTGTTATTGAACAAAAATAACGTCCATTTATAATGTGTCAAGAAAGTCATGATAACTGAGGGACTTCATGTTGTGTTGAGTCATGATAACTGACTTTTGAGAAACTAAACTACGCGGCGGTTCCCAACCTTATCTGCGGGCAAGAAAGTGTACTAGTTATGACCCTTGAGTGCGCAGTAACCAATTTTAATAGAAAGTCTTATTTTTTTCTTTTAAGTCACACCTATAATGATACTCATATTACTCATCTTTAGTGGCTCTCACCTATTGGTACTCTCCAATTAGGACTCTCCTTTAGTGACTCTCTCTACTAGTGACTTTTTCCTCTGACTGAATCTCTCCTATTAGTGTACTCTCTCCTATTAGTTCCTCTCCTATTAGTG
>CM026301.1:8109056-8162710 GCA_014851415.1 Cnaphalocrocis medinalis | reverse complement strand
AATCTTAAAGGGCGTTGTGAAAAATTAATTTTTTCGTACAAATAGACTGGGACTTAGTCTTTATAACACCAAACACAAACAGGCGAAGTGAAGGGATCTGCGTGACTCCATGTTTATTAAATTATTTTGGTTAAGGAAAGGTAATATGAGCCCGGCGAGGACAGAGAGCAGAATCGGCACATGCGTTTTGGACTCTCTGATAAGCCCGCTTTGTGTAACCGAGCAAACATCCACCTATAACAGTGTCCGCATAATTAAGCTTCGACAAAATCAAGAACTCACAAGCCTAATTCTTACATCGGTATTCAAAAAAAGGACGTATTTTATATAATACCTTCTGCCGGTAAAAGCAGTTGGTCCACCATACTACATGTCATGAAACTAAGTTTGCCATCCATAGGACACCCAGATTGCGCGCTATTTTTTTCAGATAGTGCATAATTGCAACATTTACCTACCACTTTGGAAGCGTCTGTCACGCAAACTATTCAGTTCGACAAAATTATTGTTAGAAACCTCAATACCTATATTTTTTTTTATGTGATAGGTAGCAGCGAGCAGGTGGATCACCTGATGGTAAGCAATTGCCGCCGCCCATGGACACTTGCAACACCAGTGGAGTTACAAGTTCGCTGCCAACCTTTTTTCCCCTTCCCTCCGAGTGGGCCTCCGGTACCTACCTTCACTCACTCGGCGAAACACAGCACAGGGGCTGCTTCACGCCGTTTTTCTGTAGCACCTGGAGCTCTTCTTATATTTGTATTACAGCAAAGCAAGGCGCGCCACGTGTAAATCCGGGGGATCACCACGATATCACCGGTCGGGGTCAGTCCCCACTTTACCTTACGTGGAGTCTCCGAACCGCAAGACCACGGGACTTCCCACGAAAGTGGGTCGCTCCCTGTTTGCTTAGGGTCCTTAACGGAGACTTTTTTTCTCCCCCCTTTACTTGGGCGCGTCTGGGCGCTGCCCCCACATTACATGTCAGATCGCGCCAAGTCCCGCAATCCAGCGGTAAGCGGCAGCTTCCTGCCTCCCTGTCTTCCCCCTGCCTCCGCATCCAGCGGAGGTGCTCGTGTGGCTGGGATTTCAGGGCCTTACTGGTAAGCCTGCGGGCTCTCTTTCCCTTCCCTGTCCTGCAAACAGCAGGGTACGGGTCTGCGAGGGAGTCCTGCAGGGATCTGCTGGTAGCGCCTGCGTCGCAACCCAGCGGCGTGGGCGTCCATCCGGGGGATTTTCGGTAGGCCGTGGGAGCGGCCCTGGGGGCGTATACGCCCCGTAGTTGGGGAGGTGGTTCGCCCTTTCACGTATTCCGCCACCGTGCCTGGATCTGCCGGGAAAAGTCGGAGAGGTTTTAGTGGGTATGCCTCTGGACGGTCTCTGATTAGCAGAGACCCAACCCAAAGGAGAGCCCCACACTACTCGTCGGTCTCCCAACCGACGGGTGTGCATAAGGCGGCGCCGACCACCGGCGCCGACGTCTGCCATTGCACATCGGGCAGGCGGCATTTCCTCTTCGTGACCAAAAAAAAGAGCACTTCAAGTCAAGAGAACAATCAAGAGCAGGGCAGGTATTCAAAACCGAACTAAACTTCAAATTTAAACTACAAACAATAGAAAAATTTGACAGTACTTATATGGTAAGTTGATGTGCTGTTAGAGCTGCAGCATCGAAAGTCGCTTAACACGTTAGTACTATGTCAAAGTAATATTGTGTCCGTATCCCTTGGTAAAACTAGGCTTTAGCCAGTTACTTTGACATAGTACTAAAGTGTTAAGCGACTTTCGAAGCTGACTGACTTCTGCTTCTTCAGCAGCATGTATTTGCCCACTGCAGAGCATATGCCTCTCCAATTTCCCTCCACTTCCTTCTGTTGTGGGTCTTCCTGGACCACGCTGCCCCAGCTTGAGCCTTGATGTCGTCGGACCATCTGGCAGTTTGTCCGCCAACACTCCTCTTTCCGTCTCTTGGTCTTCATTCAAGAACATCCTTGCTCCACCTCCCAACTCCCCTTCTGCATACATGGCCTGCCCATGCCCACTTTAGTTTAGCGGCTCGGTACCCTACATCTACCACTTTTGTGCGTTCCCGGATGATGGTGTTGCGCACTTTGTCCCGTAAGGATATACCGAGCATGATACGTTCCATGGCTCTCTGTGCTACTTTGAGTCTACGTATCAGCGTAGCGGTGAGCGGCCAGGTTTCGCAAGCATATGTCATTGTCGGCAGCACACATTGGTTTTGTGGTAGTGTCTTTGATTTGAATACACTGCCCAGAAAGCCGCCCATGACAATTGAACCCGACGGGTGATCTCTGTTTTGAATGGGTTCTTTCCCAGCGTTATCCGTTGTCCCAGGTACACATATTCATTCACTATCTCAAGTTCGTGGCCTTCTAATGCTATGGAAGTTGGTATAATTTAACCTTGGTCTTGTCCATATTCATTTTTAGGCCTACTTTGAGAGACGCGTGATATACGCTGCTCCATCATTGTCTGCAGTTCTGACGGCGATTCGGACAGAATCACTATATCGTCCGCGTATCGGAGGTGATTAAGGTACATGCCGTTGATGTTGATTCCCGTCCCAGTCCAGTGTCTTAAAGACATCTTCCAGCGCACTGTTAAAGAGTTTAGGCGAAATGACATCCCCTTGTCGGACACCTTTCTGGATCGGGATTGGATTCGTGTTTTCCCTCAGCTGGATGGTCATCGTGGCTGACTTATAAAGATTTTTCAGGATGTGGATGTTTCGTCTATTCGACATCTTTTCAGCGAGGCAGCAGTAACCGCCCAATGTTCTACCGAGTCGAACGCTTTCTCGTAATCAACATATGCCAGATATAATGGTTTGTTATTCATGGGCCTTCTGTCTGTGTTGTGGTTGTTCCAAACCCCTTGCGGAAACCGGCTTGTTCTCTGGGTTGATATTGGTCGAGCCTACCGCTTAGTCTTGTTGTGATCACTCTAGAGAAGACTTTGTATACTTGGCTTAGCAGTGATATAGGGCGATAGTTTTTCAACAAGGTATTGTCACCCCTTTTATGAAAAAGTACTACTAAGCTTCGTGTCCATTCCGTGGGAACTACTCCAGTAAATAAAACCTCATTGAACAACAGTCTCAGTTCTTTAATGACCACCGAGCCACCGGCCTTCAGCAACTCTACTGCTATACCATCTTCTCCTGGGGCTTTGTTCTTTTTGAGCCTTTTCAGAGCCTGACGTATCTCATAACTGCTGAATTCCGGTATGTTCGTAGTGGGGCCCATTGCTCTCGAGGATCACCAGTCAATGGCTTGGGGAGTTTAGATCGGTATAGATTACCATAATATTGTGTGTCTGTGTGGTTCGTCTCAGCTTATTAGGCAGGTTAGTCGCGGATGTTCTTTGAAAAACCTTAAATCCTTTGTTGTTTTCTATAATATTTTGGATTTCCTTTAATGTCTTTTTGCGCTGGTCCCGCTTTAGCTCTTTACCGATCTTTTTGTTGAGTTCGCGGTGTTTTGTAGTATGAAACTCCTCGTCCTTAATATTTCGGCGCTGGACCATTAAAGATTTTATATGATCTGGTAGATCAGACTATAGTTTTGGGACTTTGAGAATCCTTTGGCTGCGGTTTTAGTGATGATGTTAACGAACTGGGTGTACTTCGTCTGGACATCGTTTTCGAAATTTTGACCGCGCGCGCGCTAGGGGCGCTAGGGCAATGTTTGCACACGGGCGCCACATGAGCTAGAGCGGCCCTGGCTCTCCCACTCCCAAGTTTCAACACTATAGTTTCTTATATTTTAAAAAACCGGCCAAGAGCGTATCGGACACGCATATGATAGGGTTCCGTAGCCATAAGATGGGCCGACCTTATTTTCATTGTTTGTAGGTAGTTATTTCCATACATTACCATTTAGTTAGGGCAACTGCACGTCATAAGTTGGTCGAGTTGTATTAAAAAAACTATGCATGATACAGAGTCTGGTGGGCAGCACACTTGTGACTCTACTCGGGTTGCTGGTGTCTATGGGATCAGATGATCCGTATGCTCGTTTGCCATCTAAAAAAATCAAATATTTTTGTGTTACATAAATAAAAGTCTAAATGTTTTTACAGGGCACCTACCACTTCTACAACATGAGTATACCCTTCAGTGTCATACCCTACAACTTCCCTTTCCGGAAGGGACGCATCTACGCCAACGTATCCTCAACGGACTCCAAGGAATATTGCGGTGGCGGTTACATAGACATGGAAATTAAAGAAGCTAACATCAAGTGAAGAAATTTACTAAATACTCAGTCCTTTATTATTTTTTTTTCTCTTTTAAATAAATAATTTAATTCACGCTGACTCCGTGCTAAGTAGCTTAAGCATTTGTTTTATTTATTTATTTATTGGTTTACTATTAATTGATACATTTATAAACGTTTGTGTACCTACTCGTATAAAATTTTTAAATCTTAGAGCCAAATGTGTGGCCTGCACATCAAGTTACTACAATCTGTCAAATTTCTTCAATCGAACCTCACTTTTATGTGTTTTATGTGTTTGGTTCAATATCAACTAAGGAAATTTGACAGATTGTAGTAACTTGATGTGCTGGCCACTGTACAATGGGGCATTTTCTTAAAAAAATAAAAAGGTAATAAAATAATATCTCAATAGATGGCGCCTAAGATGGCGCGTAGCAGGTGAAAATAGTTCTGTCAATATCAATTCCGTTACTACTAGGTACCAAAGACTACGTCAAAGACAATACACACATTTATTTGACAATTAAATTTTGTGACTTTCATGCCATCTAGTAAGCGTTTTGGAACTATTTTTTTTTTGGAAAACGCCTCATTTTATTTAGGTTAACACTTCATGCTTGTAAAACTGTCTTTATAAGATAAGATTAATCTTAACGAGAACAAGGATTTGCTCTTCTACTTAATATCTAATTGGTTTAGCTGCCACTTAATTCTTGGTAAAGACATACTGAATAGATCTATTTCGCTTTTATAAGTGTTGTGAAGCTTGCAAAGTCTTGGAGCAGGGGAGTTTGAACCTAGTACGGTCTTTACGGAATGGACGGCATAAAAGGTTTATTGAGCTGGGATATCTGGTGGGAACTCTAAATTTGAACTTTGATAAAAGATTGGAACAAGCAATTTGGCCTTTTAATATTTTTGATAAAAATAATAAATTCTCGACACTCTCTTTTTAATCGCCAAAATGTTTATTAAAATGTTTTCCTCATACCACCTCCTACAGTCCAATACTCAAGATGAAGAAAATGTTAAAGGCTAAGAATGAGGTAAACCAGAGCAGACCAGTCCCCAGAGGCGGCACCTGTTAATTTTTACTTTTTAAAGGTAGCTTATGTTTTTTGTGTCGGGGGTTTTTTAAATTTTATAATGTTTGGCGACTTCTTTTAGAGCACGACCCGCGAACAGATGCGCAGCGAGAGGCTGGATAATCGGGTATTAATACATTATACGCTGATATAAGATTGTTACAGATGAACACACTTTTTCAATCATCATCGCCATTTCAGCCAGTAGACGTCCACATAGGCCCCCAACTTTTTCAATAGGTAGGTTCGTACTAAATTACCTGTTTCAGTTCCCGGATGTCGAAAGTGCCTGCATATCATTATACATGATTAAGTCATTGCATACGAATACATGATTACGTTATTTTAAATCGACTGCAATCAGAAATTAAGTGCAGGTACATTAATGTCATTTTTTATTTTTTATTCATAGAATTCGGCTATTTAAATCGAATATTATGAGCCTGCGAGATTATATCTTGTAATATTGTGATGTGTGCCGAGCGATGTTGAAGCTAAACCATTTATTTGTTAACAGTTTATATTTGGTAGCTTTTCTTTATTTCACTTCTTATGGAAATCATTACAAATGCTTCGCAAAAAAGGTAAAAAAAGGCAGCCCAAAGTGGGATCGGATGTAAACGCATTAAAATACTTAGAAGCAAGCTAGACCGATACTTTACCCGCAAGAAACTTCAATATTCACCGTGGAGCTTGCAACTGCGCCAAAATATCGGAATCTCAACAATAAAGTAGCAATCCTTTAAATAACTATTCTAACACCCTTAAAAGTTTTAAGTACCTACCTATGACTACCTACCTACCTACCTATGGTTACCACAACCTGCCAAATTTCCTCAATCGATATTCGACTCAATATGTTTAAAAATAAGTTAAGGGTACTTTGATGTGTGACTGTACGTACTTGTATTATTTTCCAGATCCGTTATATAAGCACCGAACACCCCAGGGTTACGTACGTGAACCCCAAATATTTCTCGTTCGCGAACCTGACTTCACAGCGCTATGGGCGGAAAAACCCTGTGTACTATGTAGGGCTGCACTTTGAATCTTTAGTGACCATAGACTACAACATTTCCGTAAGTATTTTTTATCAGTTAGCCTCTCTCTTCAGTCGCTCGCTCATGACTGAGGGTGGTCATTACTGATTGTGGATGCGATGCACCTCACTTGTGTTATCTGCCTGCATCGGTGCCTACTGATGGCGTCTCTGACGATCGAGCAAACTTATGCTCCTCTCACTTGATCGGTCCATCTGGTTGGGGATCGTCCTAGGGTTCGTTTACTCTCCGTGTTCCCAACAACGATCAGCTTTTCAATGCTCTTATCCCTTCTCATTGTGTGACCGAAATAAGTTAATATGCGCTGCAGATTGTCATCAGATTGCGGTCAGTTAGGCTAACTTAGGTTAAGTTGACGGCGCACTTGTGACTCTACTGGTGTTGCAGGTGTCTATGGGCGGCGGCAATCGCTTACCATCAGGATCCGTCTCCTCGTCTGCCACCTACGAGTATCACATAAAGATATGACTGCTTTTTATTGTACCAAATAAATGACTTACTTACTTAATTACCTACTTTACGGATTTTATGTGAAGGACAAAAATATTATCACCATCATCATAATTTCAGCCAATAGACTTCCACTGCTAGACACAGGCCTCCCCTAATGTTCTCCACACAGATCAGTACTGTGCCACCCGCATCCAAGGGATTCCCGCGACCTTCACTAGATTGCCGGCCAACTTATGGGGGACTGCGACCGCGGGCTCCACTCGAAGACCTTTCCACTTTGCTTTCCACTATTACTATTAACGAGTTTTTTTTCCTTTTTTTAACTGAAATAATAGCTGATTGAGAAATTTTTCGACAGGTGGACTTCTATTTCTACGAGTTCTTATCAAACATGTACAAGCCGAGTTTCGTCGAGATGCACTTCGAAATCTGCCATATGCTACTCCATGACAAGTTCTTTGGTGCTCCTATGCTTCGAAGCTTCTCGGGGAAACCTTGCCCTTACCCACCTGTAAGTAAAAATAAATATCTAATATTATTAAATAAATTGAGACAACATCACATAAATTGTCCTGCTCCCCAACTAAAGTTTTCACTTGTGCTATGGAAACCAGAAACATCGATGGAACCACAAAGGCCCAACCCCGTCACAAATATCTGTTTCATCAACAAACATGATAATACTGACTAAACTCTACTAAACGAAAAAAATCTTGGAATTTCCCTAACCTAACTTTCCTGGTCCTCAAACTTTTATCATAGTTGGAACAATCAACAAAACTCATTGTCGTCATAGAGGTATTTTTTTTTTCAGGGAGTCTTTCACCTCTACAACATGAGTATCCCCGTCAGCGTCATACCCCACAACTTTCCTTTCCGCAAAGGACGCATCTACACCAACTTGTCCTCAACAGAAACAAAGGAACTTTGTGGCAGTGCCTACATAGACATGGAAATCAAAGAGACCAACATCAAGTGAAGCAATCTGATAATCAGAAAAATCATCATCAGCAACCCACACTCGTCCACTGCTGGACATAGCTCTCCCCTACTGCACGCCAACGCTTCCGATTTTCAGCCACTCTCATCCAGCCCACACCAGCCAGCCCTCAAACGTCATCATCCTCTTGTCGCAGAACGTCTACCTAACAATATTCTTACCGAGTCTCGGTCTCCGGCTCCAACGGTTGTCAGTTCTGCGGCTAATGTGACCAGACCACTGCCACTTCAGTTTGCTAATTCCATAAAAATCATCATCATCAGCCTGTTGCAGTCCACTGCTGGACATAGGCCTCTCCAAATGCTCGCCACTTTGATCGATCTTCGGCTACTCGCATCCAGCTCCAGCCAGCCCTCTTGCGCAGATCATCACTCCATCTGGCCTGAGGTCGTCCTACACTACGTTTACCGAGACATGGTCTCCACTCCAGAACTCGTTTACCCCAACGGTTGTCAGTTCTGCGGCAGATGTGGCCAGCCCACTGCCACTTCAGCTTGCTAATCCGGTGAGCTATGTCGATAACTTTAACCATAAAATACAAAAACCAAGCCCACTGCCACTTCAGCTTGCTAATCCGGTGAGCTATGTCGATAACTTTAACCATAAAAATACAAAAATCAAAAAAATTAAGTGCGTGTGGGACTCACGCACAAGAGGTCTATGAAATTTGATTTAGGAAATAAAAGGTTTTGCGTTTATTTATTCTTTCGCTGCCTACTTATTTGTCGAACAAAAAAACGGCCACTTTTAGCAATAATTAACATTATTGTAACTTGTCGCGTGTTTTATTTATTGTATTGCATCTTGAAAAATTCAATTTACTTTTATCTAAGTCTGTAAGTAATGTTTTGCTTTCTTAAAAAATATAGTATTTTCGCCACAATCAGTGTAAATAGGTTGGCGGTTCTCGTTTCATCCCGTCCCGATACGAAGTGAGGGCGGGTCGCTAGTATCCATACTAATATTATAAATGCGAAAGTAACTCTGTCTGTCTGTCTGTCTGTTACTCTTTCACGCCAAAACTACTGAACGGATTTAAATGAAATTTGGTATACAGATGATCTAGACCCTGAGAAAGGACATAGGCTACTTTTTGTTGCGAAAAGGGGGTTGTAAAGGGTTAAAAGGACGAAGACGAAGTCGCGGGCGGCCGCTAGTTATTAAATAAACATGTATTTATTAGGAATGCTTACAGCTTGGCAACAATTATTTACATAAGTAACACTTGACTACACCCTTGATTTATTATTATTTAACCCACCACACCATCAACATAGCAAGTCAATGAGTGCTATCAAAAATATTAAATGATACATATGTATAGGTATACCTACACCATAAATTGTACTGTATCATTAATATAAATTTAGCTTATTATGGGTCATAGAAACGTATTTAATTTGTTATTTCTAGGTTATTTAACTAAAAAATACTAAAGTTACGTGTTGTTAAATTATGAGGTCATGCATTGTACAATTTGAATAGATAGATACTTACCGAAATTATACCCATTTGTTAAAATAGGATAAATGACGTCAAATTAAAATAATAAATGTAGGTATGCAGAATGGAAAAAAACTAAAACCCAACTACGGCAAAAAACGACGCAGAAAAAGTATAAAACAAGATTTTCAGAATACTTAACTAAAAAAAATTGCTAATGTAGGTGCAATTTAAGTAAATGGACACAGTAGACTTTACCAAGATGCCTTGTTGTCAATTTAAAATAATGTCATATTGTGTGACATTCTTAGGTGACATTATTGTAAATTGACAAAGTATTCTGAAGTATGCAATATTCACTATGTAGAGATAAATTTTCATGTTTGGAAATCCGCAGTCACACGTTGTCAAAGTGCTACGGCAGGTAGGTAGGTATATGTAACGTGTGACTACGCCTTTCCAAACAAGAAATTTTTTGCTTTGCCGTAGTCGGGTAACAAGCTTTTGATCGAACATAAAGTTCCGTAGGTAGGAAGCTAGGTATATTTAAAACTAAGACATCACTAGCAAGCAAATAAAGGCCTTAAATCGAGCAAAAAATAATAAAAAACAGTCTATCAATAGTAAGTAGGTTATGTTTTAATAATTCATATTTTATTCAGATAGTGCATAATTGCAACTATTTACCTACCACTTTGGAAGCGTCTGTCACGCAAACTATTCAGTTCAGAACAAAATTATGTTAGAAACCTCAATACCTATATTTTTTTTTATGTGATAGGTAGCAGGCGAGCAGGTGGATCACCTGATGGTAAGCAATTGCCGCCGCCCATGGACACTTGCAACACCAGTGGAGTTACAAGTTCGCTGCCAACCTTTTTTCCCCTTCCCTCCGAGTGGGCCTCCGGTACCTACCTTCACTCACTCGGCGAAACACAGCACAGGGGCTGCTTCACGCCGTTTTTCTGTAGCACCTGGAGCTCTTCTTATATTTGTATTACAGCAAAGCAAGGCGCGCCACGTGTAAATCCGGGGGATCACCACGATATGAGCCGTCGGGGTCAGTCCCCACTTTACCTTCCCGTGGAGTCTCGAACCGCAAGACAACGGGACTTCCCACGAAAGTGGGTCGCTCCTGTTTTGCTTATGGGGTCCTTAACGGAGACTTTTTTCTCCCCCCTTTACTAGGGCGCGTCTGGGCGCTGCCCCCACATTACATGTCATCGCGCCAAGTCCCGCAATCCAGCGGTAAGCGGCAGCTTCCTGCCTCCCTGTCTTCCCCCTGCCTCCGCATCCAGCGGAGGTGCTCGTGTGGCTGGGATTTCAGGGCTTTACTGGTAAGCCTGCGGGCTCTCTTTCTCTTCCCTGTCCTGCAAACAGCAGGGTACGGGTCTGCGAGGGAGCCCTGCAGGGATCTGCTGGTAGCGCCTGCGTCGCAACCCAGCGGCGTGGGCGTCCATCCGGAGGGATTTCGGTAGGCCGTGGGGAGCGGCCCTGGGGGCGTATACGCCCCGTAGTTGGGGAGGTGGTTCGCCCTTTCACGTATTCCGCCACCGTGCCTGGATCTGCCTGGGAAAAGTCGGAGAGGTTTTAGTGGGTATGCCTCTGGACGGTCTCTGATTAGCAGAGACCAACCCAAGGAGAGCCCCACACTACTCGTCGGTCTCCTAATCGACGGGTGTGCATAAGGCGGCGCCGACCACCGGCGCCGACGTCTATCCATTGCACATCGGGCAGACGGCATTTCCTCTTCGTGACCAAAAAAAAGAGCACTTTAAGTCAAGAGAACAATCAAGAGCAGGGCAGGTATTCAAAACCGAAGTAAACTTCAAATTTAAACTACAAACAATAGAAAAATTTGACAGTACTTATATGGTAAGTTGATGTGCTGTTAGAGCTGCAGCATCGAAAGTCGCTTAACACGTTAGTACTGTGTCAAAGTAATATTGTGTCCGTATCCCTTGGTAAAACTAGGCTTTAGCCAGTTACTTTGACATAGTACTAAAGTGTTAAGCGACTTTCGAAGCTGACTGACTTCTGCTTCTTCAGCAGCATGTATTTGCCCACTGCAGAGTCATATGCCTCTCCAATTTCCCTCCACTTCCTTCTGTTTGTGGGTCTTCCTGGACCACGCTGCCCCAGCTTGAGCCTTGATGTCGTCGGACCATCTGGCAGTTCGTCCGCCAACACTCCTCTTTCCGTCTCTTGGTCTTCATTCAAGAGCATCCTTGCTCCACCTCCCAACTCCCCTTCTGCATACATGCCTGCCCATGCCCACTTAGTTTAGCGGGCTCGGTACCCTACGTCTAACACTTTTGTGCGTTCCCGGATGATGGTGTTGCGCACTTTGTCCCGTAAGGATATACCGAGCATGATACGTTCCATGGCTCTCTGGTGCTACTTTGAGTCTACGTATCAGCGTAGCGGTGAGCGGCCAGGTTTCGCAAGCATATGTCATTGTCGGCCAGCACACATTGGTTTTGTGGTAGTGTCTTTGATTTGAATACACTACCCAGAAAGCCCATGACAATTGAGCCCGACGGGTGATCTCTGTTTTGAATGGTTCTTTCCCAGCGTTATCCGTTTGTCCCAGGTACACATATTCAATCACTCTCTCAAGTTCGTGGCCTTCTAATGCTATGGAAGTTGGTATAATTTAACCTTGGTCTTGTCCATTTCATTTTTAGGCCTACTTTGAGAGACGCGTGCAGCTATACGCATACAGCTGCTCCATCATTGTCTGCAGTTCTGACGGCGATTCGGACAGAATCACTATATCGTCCGCGTATCGGAGGTGATTAAGGTACATGCCGTTGATGTTGATTCCCGTCCCAGTCCAGTGTCTTAAAGACATCTTCCAGCGCACTGTTAAAGAGTTTAGGCGAAATGACATCCCCTGTCGGGACACCTTTCTGGATCGGGATTGGATTCGTGTTTTCCCTCAGCTGGATGGTCATCGTGGCTGACTTATAAAGATTTTCCAGGATGTGGATGTTTCGTCTATTCGACATCTTTTCAGCGAGGCAGTACCACCGCATAACCGCCCAATGTTCTACCGAGTCGAACGCTTTCTCGTGATCAACATATGCCAGATATAATGGTTTGTTATATTCATGGGCCTTCTGTCTTCGTCTGTGGTTGTTCCAAACCCCTTGCAGAAACCGGCTTGTTCTCTGGGTTAATATTAGTCGAGCCTACCGCTTAGTCTTGTTGTGATCACTCTAGAGAAGACTTTGTATACTTGGCTTAGCAGTGATTATAGGGCGATAGTTTTTCAACAAGGTATTGTCATCCCTTTTTATGAAAAAGTACTACTAAGCTTCGTGTCCATTCCGTGGGAGCTACTCCAGTAAATAAACCTCATTGAACAACAGTCTCAGTTCTTTAATGACCACCGAGCCACCGGCCTTCAGCAACTCTACTGCTATACCATCTTCTCCTGGGGCTTTGTTCTTTTTGAGGCCTTTTCAGAGCCTGACGTATCTCATAACTGCTGAATTCCGGTATGTTCGTAGTGGGGCCCATTGCTGTCGTGGATCGCCAGTAAATGGCTTGGGGAGTTTAGATCGGTATAGATTACCATAATATTGTGTGTGTCTGTGTGGTTCGTCTCAGCTTATTAGGCAGGTTAGTCGCGGATGTTCTTTGAAAAACCTTAAATCCTTGTTGTTTTCTATAATATTTTGGATTTCCTTTAATGTCTTTTTGCGCTGGTCCCGCTTTAGTTCTTTACCGATCTTTTTGTTGAGTTCGCGGTGTTTTGTAGTATGAAACTCCTCGTCCTTAATATTTCGGCGCTGGACCATTAAAGATTTTATATGATCTGGTATATCAGACTATAGTTTTGGGACTTTGAGAATCCTTTGGCTGCGGTTTTAGTGATGATGTTAACGAACTGGGTGTACTTCGTCTGGACATCGTTTTCGAAATTTTGACCGCGCGCATGCTAGGGGGCGCTAGGGCAATGTTTGCACACGGGCGCCACATGAGCTAGAGCCGGCCCTGGCTCTCCCACTCCCAAGTTTCAACACTATAGTTCTTATAGTTTCGGAAAAAAATGCTGTGACATACGGACGAACAAAACGGACAGACATGACGAATCTAAGTATAAGGGTTCCGTTTTTAGGGTTCCGTAGCCAAAATGGCAAAAACGGAACCCTTATAGTTTCGTCATGTCCGTCTGTCCGTCTGTCGTCTGTCCGTCTGTCCGTCTGTCCGTCTGTCACAGCCGATTTATCGGAAACTATAAGTACTACAGTGATGAAATTTGATGGGAATATGTGTTGTATGAACCGCTACAAAAATATGACACTAAATAGTAAAAAAAAGAATTGGGGGTGGGGCCCCCCATACATGTAACTGAGGGCATGAAATTTTTTTTTTTCGCTGTACAATACCGTGTGGGGTATCAATGGAAAGGTCTTTTTAAAATGATATAAAGTTTTCTAAAAAACATTTTCTTAAAGTGAACGGTTTTTTGAGATATCAGCTCTCAAAGTCGTAAAAAGTATGTCCCCCCCCCCCTCTATTTTATAACTACGGGGTATAAAATTCTAAAAAAAATAGAGGTGATGCATGCTAATTAACTCTTTCAACGATTTGGTTTGATCAAGTATCTCTTATAGTTTTTGAATAGGTTGATTAACTGTAATTTTGGTTAAGTATTGTGCTTACACTGAAACGATGGCTGACCTTATAGATAGATCAAAATATACTACAGTTGTACACCTTTAAATCCGCGATTATATAAAATCTTTATAATGTAGTAGTTTTTACGAGAATTATATTTGCTGCTACGGAACCCTTTTTGCGCGAGCCCGACTCGCACTTGGCCGGTTTTTTTGCTTTGGCTACGGAACCCTGAAAGATACAATCATTAAAAATTCAATCAATCATTAATTCAATCAAAAATATGTCATTTAGTGTATGCCATGGATATATCCATACTAATATTATAAATGCCAAAGTAACTCTTCTGTCTGTCTGTCTGTTCTGCTCCTTTCACGCCAAAACTACTCACGGATTTAAATGAAATTTGGTAATCACATAATCTAGACCCTGAGAAAGGCATAGGCCTACTTTTATTGCGAAAAGGGGGTTTGTAAGGGGTTGAAAGGGGGTAAAAAGTTACTTTTCCACGCGGCGAGTCGCGGCGGCCGCTAGTCATTATAAATGATTGCTTTTAACTGAGTAGGTACAGGAAATGTTTTCAAAAAACTTCATTAAGTAGATACTATTTTGTACTTATATAACGTCGTGTTGGTACAATTTTTTAAATGTTGAATTTTTCTTTTATATTTTTTATTTGTTGCCGCTTTCCTTATTTGACTGGTTTTTGAAAATCATTACAAATGTTCCGCAAAAAAGGTAAAATAAAATAACTACTTAAGTATTCCCAGTTTAATATACCTACAATACTGTAAATACCTACACTAATTGTTTTTATATTTATTATTATTATGAAATCTAAGACTTTTCATCTTCTCCAACCTTTGAAAAAGGCGGGTAAAACTTCTTATTATTATGATCGCTTGTAAATTTTCTCAGCATTAATGCCGGTTTCGAAGTTCAGTTACGGGCGTTTATCCAAGCAACTGAACTTTACATTGATTATTCATTTGTATTTTGTGGGTTCGATTCATACGGCTCATCTTGAAGAAAACGTTCTGACTATTCTGCACGTGTTAAGTACCTATCGCAGCTTTTTTGCATTGTTATGTATGTTCTTTTCGGGAAGACCTAAGAGTTTGATACTGTTGGTGAAGATGTGTAGGTATAACTCCGGTGCTGGAGAGTACCAGTGGTACAATGTATACTTTTGTAGATTCCATATTCTTAGAATTTCTTCTTTAGTTCCGGTATTTATGTATTTTATCAGATATTGCTTTTTTATTATGAGTATTGGGCACTGTAGGTAATATCTATTAAATATGCAATATTATGTATTTTATTATGATTATTATTATTATTATACTATTTTTATTTATTTAAAATATATATATTTAAAAAATATTTTTTTACAACACAATAATTAAAGTTTTTTTTGCTATTATATATAAAAACTAGTTCAGCAACACTATTGTAACTGTCTGTTTCCAGCTCTCCTATTGCCTTTCCATGTGAAAAAAAACTTAATGCTGGGGGAGCAATTCTCGTGAAGTCGACACTGCAGTCGAATTTAGTGCACGAGAATGCCTACCTGATCGGTTTCATACCAGTTCTCGGTACCGCGTTCTTGCTGTCCCCATATCACGAAGAGTGCCGATCGACACTGAAGTATTGGGTACTTTACTTAATATGCTGATTCAGTTCAGCGAACCATGGTCATGGTCGACGACCCGATTGGTTTCAGTGGTAGTGAATGCTGTGCCTGTGGCTAGGGGCGTTAAGAATACTGCCAAGGTATTCCCGGCCTGTCGTAGAGGCGACTAAACGGGCTTCGGAGTACGTGAGCATGCCACTACTGGGGAGTGGCTTGCTCAGTATCACGACTCCGCGAGGGAAAAAAAAATCCTACTGGGTGTCCTGGTAGGTCGCACATTTGGGAAGGGTTGCGTTGCGCCAAACATTTTGGCTCAAAGTGGCGAGCGCGATTTGCGGCACGGTCTAGTCCCGGCTGTGGGGTATCCGACCGCGATTCCGCTGAGATGGACACCCCAGGGGTTTTGGTAGGGTTTAGAGTCCCACACACCACCTTGTCTCCCACATGTGGCAAGGTGAAGGCCATGATGGTTTCCCCTGGGAATAAAAGTGGTAGTGAATGCTGCGTCTGGGCCAAGGGTTGCGGGTTCGATCCCCGCACAGTACAAACATTTGTGTGCATGAACATGTGTGTTTTCTATGTATTATAAGTATGTATTTACAAAAGAAAAGTATTATATGTATTTATTTGTAATCCCACTGTTGGTTCTGATATCTGTAACACAGGTGCTTGAGCTATCTATCTCAGAGTCAGATCAACGTATGTGATGTAGTGAAATATTATTATTATGTATCTCTCCTGTTGGAAATCACGGCACGGAGGCCGGTCCTTTTGGAAGGCGTGTGTGGGGATACAGATCCAACACGTAGAGGCCCCTTTGAGACACATTAATGAAAGTGGGGATGTGTACACATATTTATTATTATTATTATGGTGCGTCTTGGCCTCCGGCGTCTAAGTTCGCCATTTGGCTCGGTCCTGTGCCGATACCGGCCATTCATGCACGTTTGGTGCTTTAAGGTCCTTGGCGACTTCCCCCCAGCAGCGATATATTAGACATCTCACAGGACGGCGTCCCGTTTGGTCGTCCCAGATAAGCTCTCTGGCCGTTCGATCTTCTTTTTACCGACTACGGCAAAGCAAAGGAGGGTTATGATTTTGACAGGCTATGTATGTATGTATGTATGTATGTTCATCTGTTTCCACGTAACTTCTAAACTACTTATCAAATGACATATCATTATAAGCGTCTTAATTGTCCGCTGGTTATAGGCTATATGAGGTTTCACAAAATCTAATGTGGCGCCCTCTAGCGGACAAAACATACAGAGTAAAAAAATAAAGTTACGATAAATATGCTGTGTTTGGTATCATTTGATAGCGCTTGACTTGTACATTTCGAATATATATATATATTACTAGCACTTGGACACCAAAATAATACAAATAAAAAAAAAGTAAAAAAAGTACAACCCAACTACGACAAAAAACGACGTTTTTTGTCGTAGTTGGGTTTTAGTTTTTTTACTTTTTTTATATTCTCTCCAGATGTTCGAGTCAATGTAGTATTGTTTTTTTTTCAGATACGCTATATAAGCACAGAACACCCTGTGGTAGGCTACGTGAACCCTAAATGTGCTTCGTTCGTGAACCTTACATCTCAGCGCTTTGGGCGAAGAAACCCTTTGTACTATGTGGGGTTACACATCGAGACAAAATTTACCATAAACAATAACCTTTCCGTAAGTTTTTTTTTTACAGCCTAAATGGCTAAACGTAGGCACTTGAAATAAATTAGGAAAGGACGTAGCAAACTCTGATTTTTACTGACAAATGCAAATGACAAGTTTCTATACAATTTGACATTTTGCATCTGTCAAATTGAGTGATAATGTATGGGGATGACACATTGACATCTGTCATTTTACTCCACATTAACATCTGTCATTCTACTCCACATTGACATCTGTCATTCTACTCCACATTGACATCTGTCATTCTGCTCCACATGATTAAAATCACAGTAAAGGTACTAGAGGTGCACTAAGAAAGGTATTTCCCGAAATTCCCACGAGAACCGGGAATTAGCGGGGATTAGCCTTTTGTATGAAAATCTAAACCGCTAAGTTAGAGACGCTTAAAATTTGGCATGCAGGTAGATAGTAAACTTAAAGCTTAGTTACAACAGCATAATGCAAAATATCCACGGAAACGAACGTTAGCGGGAAAAAACATCTCTCATTTTATCGAAGTCGCGGGCAAAAGCTAGTTAATATAGGGTAGATGTGCCCGTTTGCCGGCCATACCCCGTTTTCGGCCATTGGCCGTTAAAACCCAAATAATAAGAAAAGTATACTTCACAGACTTACTTAAAGAGTCATGTCGACTCTTAGTTAATCTAATACTACACCTCTTAATTTTGTAGCATTGTAGTTCATAAGTTGCTTCCTCAGTGAGCATCTGAAAGTTGGACAGTGCCATCGTGTGCTGGATATAACAAAAAAAATAGTGCGCGCAAAATTGTTTCACGGTAAGATATGAACTCATTATAGTTAGGTGAACAATTATTTTATCATATTGTATTGTAGATGAGTTGAATTTATGTTATTTTGATTGATATGTTTATAATATTCAGTAAATTGATCTTAATTCGATGTCCGGGTAACTAACCACATTTTTCGGAAGATTCTCGTTCTCGGCCGCCAGGCCGAAAACTGACTCATACATTAAAAAAATCAACCTCTTAAATTTATTGTCAGAGGTAAGTTGTTGTCAAAAGAGAAAATGAAAGACAAAATATGTCTACACATTTGTGTGGTCAGATTTCGGCCACTTGTTATTGGTTATGTTTGGAAAATACTCAGTTAAAGTTTTTAATTTTTGTCGGCCGAAAACCAGCTTTCAATAAACTACTTCTCGGCCCCGGTAAAAATTTTGGCCGAAATCGGGATGATTTATTTCACTTTTCAGCCCATCGATAATACTGACAGTAAAATCAAGTAAATAAAACAGGATCGTGTGTCCAATAGATAAAAGTGTGCCCTTTTTATCACTTTTTATTTTATTTGCAATAAAATTCGGGTAAATAGTATTGGACAACGTTGTCTCCAGACTGCCGAAAACTGATATAATAAGTTAGTTTTCGGCCAGTGGTATGAAAGTGGCCGAGAAACACTTCAAATTATTTAGTTTTCGGCCACGGAATAATAACAAAAAGACTGGCGAAAGGACAAAGATGGAAATAATTCCAAACAGCAAAATAACAATTGACAACAAAGTTCCTAAGTTAGTTTGATCATCTTAAAAAATAATTATTTTATCCTATTTGATTATCGTATATTCACCTATATTAAGTTACAAATAACTTTTTACTAGTCAAAACGCAAAGATTATGTTCCTTTGTTAATTTTGTTGTAATATTAAATTATTATCATAATCAAACTAATTGATTTGGAATTCTTGGTTTTAATCAATTATGTTTTCTTATTTTTTATGTCATAAAATTCATTTTTCCTTGTGTTATTTAGTGGCCGAGAACTAGCCTAAATTCATGGCCGCCGAAAATGGAAGGAGTGGCCGAAAACCGGGCCCAAAATTGCTACTTATGGAGATTTATTTTTTTAACAATTATTCTATAATATTGAGAAGTAAATGCGGTATTTATATTAAAATTAGACTATAATTTGAAGCTAAAAAAAATTACACCCACTATTCCGAGATTAAAGAATCATATAAAAACAATGCCTCAAAGTCAACAAGTCCTCTAAATGGCCGAAAAGGGGCACATTGACCCTATATATGTCACGAGCAAGAATCATCTGCGACGATAAGCTCGCGTGGGACCGCCGAAGCCTTGCAGCACCGGAGCCGTGACAGAATCAATGCATGCTGCATACTTGAATGCATGCCCGGTTGCATGCATGCTTCACCTGAGCCACATTACTTGTCAAATTAATGATTGAAAATCATAATAGAAATACATTTTTAAGTAATTGTTGTATAAACTTATTTGTTTTAATAACATAGAAAATGAAATTCGTACTAAAAAAATTCGAATTTAAGATAGGTAACCATAAGAAAAGTATGCCTAAGGATGATTCTAAATGTAAACTTTCTGCGTATAAAAGTTCAGTCGTTTCATAATTATGGATATTGAACTTACCTTAGGCATACCTAAAGATGATTCAACCTTACAAAATTATGCGTTTTGAGTTATGCTTAATGATACGAGCCAAAATATTTTCGGCGAAATGAAGTTTCTGCCATTCGATGTTATGCAATTCAATATTATGATATAAAAAAATCCGAAATAAAAGTAGACCCTTCTTATATCCAATTAATACACTATAGTTTTCCTGAATAAGCAAATTTACAGTCATAGCTGAAGGTTAATGAAACAATATAGGTATTCAACATCATTTACAGATTTCAAAGCTAATTCTTACAATGTTGTAAATAAAAATCGAATCGTTATCTCTAAAGTAGATGTCAAGTATTTCAAAGTGCCAAATGTCAAATTTTGAATTCCCGCTTTAAGTAGCCCGTTTGCTTGTTAAGTTTTTCAAACATTGTCTATCTAATAATAAGTTTGGTCTTTTAGCGTAGCAAAATAAGGTTTAATTCGCGTTGCGGGCTGCACTGGGCGGCACGAAACTAGTGAAGTAGAATCTGCCCAACGCTATTTGTCTCTTTCGTGCGATTTTCTCCGTTCATCTTTCGATGCTCTCAAGGTCAAAGTGTAGTAACTTGATGTGCTGGCCACTGTACATGCGGCGGCCCCTCCGGAGGGGCCAATCAGTAGAAAATGACGAGCGAGCGGCGACGCATGCGCGACAGTTGCGTGCGATAGAAAGAGAACGCACTTCTAGGTATGAATGTAGAACGCTGGGCGGTCGGAATTTCAACTTTATGTTATGGTAGCCTGAGCCTTTATTTTTCTATAAACGGTTTTTAGAAGTGGGCTTTCTGTACTTGTACTATAAAGTATTCTGTGGTTCTACTTACCTGCATTAATGTACCTACTGTGCCAGTAACTTGCAATGCAATGCAACATGGTAGGTACAAAAAAATAGGGGAAATTTTTCTAGCTTAACTGTTGAATTTCTGAAATAACTGAGTTGTCATGATTAATGTGGGGTTGCAACGGCCAAGTGAACTAAGTGGCCTGACCTCACTTCGTTTCGCGACAGTAGTTTCATTGCCTGCCAATAGATGGCGCTGGGTGTCGGATGCAACACGCTAGTGTTTCGCCTTTTCGGTCTGTATATAAGGTTTGTCGATGTCTATGTAGTTTATCTCTTTATAAATATTATAGATTATAGAAGATAGAAGATGGAAGATAAAGAAATCGCAGTAAGGAACCTTGGCACGACTTTTTCTCGATTTCATTACTTTTCAGAGATAAACAAGCTCCATTGAGCCTTGGCTAGTTTTATACAGAATGTTTTTGGTGGGGTTTCTTGTACGGTGGCCTGCACATCAAGTTACTACAATCTGTCAAATTTCTTCAAGCGAACCTCACTTTTATGTCAAACGTGTTTGGTTCAATATCTACTGAGGAAATTTGACAGATTGTAGTAACTTGATGTGCTGGCCACTGTACATGAAAATGATTTACTTCCCTTGTTTTACAGAAAATACCGGGATGGAATCTTCGAAGCCATCACCTCATCGTTGCCCGCCACCCCCCTCGTGACGTCAGCCGACAGGGACGAATACTTAATTGGTATGCATGGATTTGTTATTTATTAATTGTAATAATACTAGTGGCCCGCACTCACTTCGTTTCGGGATGGTAGTTGCATTGTCTACCAATAGATGGCGCGTAGCGTTGATTGCATCGCGCTAGTGTTTCGCCTTTTCGGTTTGTAGGTAATATACTTAGGTAATATTTGTCTATATAATTTACTTATCTCTTTATAGAATAGCATGGATTACTTTGCGTTAAGTTTCACAAGTTATTTAGCGAGTCCGTTGTAATTGCGACATTGTCTCTCCTTTAGTTTAACATCTAGCCAATACTACAAGACAACAAGGTAAGCACTTATATACTTAGTAACTAAAGTGACTTATTTTTACTTACCACATTACATTGGCACTCTGTCCAAATGGTTGTTTGTGGCTGTTGAGGGACACACACACACACATTGCGGCACAGATTTGGTTGCGTCGTCGTTGCTGCATTTCCATTTTGAGACTTGACTACACTGTACTGCGTTCGACATCGTAGATTTTATCATAAACTATTATTAGTATAAATGATTAATCTTCTGTTCCCTCCCCCAGCTCCCCCCGGCTGCCTGCAGTACTACCCGGACAGGGCAGGCGTATTCGAGTCCTTCAACTACAACCGCGGCTCGGGCCCCTACATCGCCAATCTTGCGTACGCGACGTGCTTCAAGAGGACGCCTGATGTATGCGGTATCAAGTGAGTTATCTCACATCATTCAAACATTCCGACTTTGACTGGCCGGATGGCTGCCCTACCGCGAGTCGCTTGTGCTGTGGTGTTTCACGCCCCATTTGGGGAGAAGTAACATTGAGATGGGCTAAAGACACAGACTTTGTAGGGAGTGAAGTAACACACCGGGGAAAGAGCCGGCGCAGGCGCTCCTCCACGCCGGTCATCACTTCGATTCGATCACTCCGGTCGAGCCGGACCCATTCATGCCGAAACGTGGCTCTGCTGAATCTTATGTCTGAAATATAATAATACAAATTCCCAATGTTTCTCCAGGCTAACAGCAGCTAGCTTCGAGATGGCGTACCGTGAGGAAGAAACCTATACCTGGATACAGACTGTCAGATCAACCCGGTGACCCAGGGCGCCCTCCAGTCCGAGGACTACCTGTTCATCTCCGAGGCAGAGACCACGGATGGTCTGAGAGGATCCAAGTTCTGCGGGACTGCTGCGGCCAACCAGATCATTGCATGTGAGTGACATTATCATTATAAATCTATACCATTTATAAAGAGATAACTTCTATAGACAACGACAAGGCTTATAGGTAAACCGAAAACACGAAACGCTTGCACGATGTAATTTAGCACAGCGCCATCTATTATTTCATTTCTGAATTACGGGGTGGGCCACTAGTAAATAAATAAAATGAGACAACATAACATACATTGTCCTAGTCCCAAACTAAGGTTTTCCCTTGTATTATGGAAACCAGAAACAACGAAGGAACTACAAACACCCAGACCCAACACAAATATCTGTTTCATCAACAAACATTTGTGTTGGTGCGGGAATCGAACCCGCGACCCTTGCGTCTCAACCGGCGTTCAAACCATTGCGCCAAATGGGTCGTCGCTATATCGTGGTTATATCAGCCAAGACCCACCCACTGGGCAAACTATCCCCCCATCCCCTTTTAAAAGCAAAGAAAATTGCAAAATGAAAGAACTTTTACAATAAATTACAAATCTATTGCAAAAGTTCTTTATTTATTTAAGTATCTACTAGCGGCCCGTCCTTACTTCGTTTCGGGACTTCATTTTGCTAATAGTATCAATAATTTACAATAGCGCTGCGTGTCGATCACATCGCGCAAACGTTTCCACTTTTCGAGATACCATTTCGGAATCCTCGTGGTATATAAATAGTATAGATTAGTACGTGTAAGTAGGTATATTAAACTTATTTTCTTCTCTTTCTAGCAACACCTCCCGGCCCGCTCTACGTACACTTCCACAGTGACAATTTGGTGACAGATGACATTCCAGAATCAGGATACCGGTTCAACTACAACGTACTGAATAACTGTTACCTTAAGAGAAAGTAAAGATCATCAAAATATACTTACTATACCTTGGCTATATTATAAAAGCTACGATTTTCGAAAACTGGATTTGCAACTCAGTGAAAAATTCTAATGAACTTTTCTTTGCCGAGGAATACCTTAGTCATAATAATAGCTTCGTATTTCAAAAGTTCTTTAACTTCAAAGAGTTCTTTAACTAAAAAATATTTGAAAAGTTCTTAAAGAACTCAATCTCTAATTTTAAAGAACTAATGTCATTAAAGTACATTAATTCATTATACATTTTGAGGGTAATTAAATGTTCAAATTTAAATCTATTAAATCGAATAATTCGTAAATACTTACTTAATTACATGTATTAGACTTTTTGACTGTATTTTTTTTTGTTCAGATTATTGTTAACTTGACAAGTTTATTTATGTAAAGAAGTTTAAATTAAGATATTTAGTAGGAAAGTATGCCATTTGCATTTATAGTTTTTAAGTAATATTTAAATAAGTGTGCCAATACTCTTACATAACAAATTTGTAAAGAGATACTTAAGATAATAAATTATTATTTTCATTCAAAATGTCTTATTCTTTAAGTTCCTTATGACCCATCTTGATTAGGTAGGTACAGACAGCCACACATCAGGTTACCGCAATCTGTAAAATTTTCTCAATTTATATTCAACTCAATGTGTTTTTACAGTAAGATGAGAGTCAATTGAAGAAATTTGACAGTTTTGTATAGGTACTTTGATGTGTGGCAGTACACATACTTAATTGCCAATTGGATGAAATAATAGGCCTTATTTTATATATTTTAATGGGTGACTGCAGACGGATCGCCTGACGTGAAGCGATTGCCGCCGCCCATAGAGACCCACAACTCTATTAGATAAATTAGGCCTCCGGAACCCTATGCTGTACACTCACTTGGCGAAATACCGCAGCATAATTATAAAGGTTAATAGAAATAAAAGACTTCAATTTACTTTATACATTTATTAAAACCTCTGAACAAATATATTTAAAATACAAATAAAAATATGTAAAATTTATTATTACAACCTTATTTTAAGTATATCTTATACACCGGGAAAACTCCCATCCAAAATATTAAAAATCTTGGCATTTTATATAAATTTTAAAAAATACTTAACAGTTTATTTTAATGTACAGTTAAATGCATCTTCTATTCGTATGAACTTAAATAATTAAGATGACTAATTTAATCGTTAATTACTGTTTTCCAGTTATTGTCTTTATTTTCTGACGTGAATAAGTTATTCACCAATGTCAGAAAAGTTTCTTTGTGTATTCTTGGTAATGCTTTTAAATTTATTCCTATAGACAGTACTTCAGACCTCTAGAAGGACAATAAATTCTATTATACATTAATAATTTTATTTTTTTAAGGAACACTTATTAAGTTAAACTTTTCCAAACTTCCAATATTGACATCATTTTAGTGTTTTGGTTTGAGCAAAAGTTTTTTTTACAAATGAACACTAATATTTGGACATAAATGTATTACAGTCATCGACAAAATCTATAGGAGATATTCCATTCCATAGAAGCAGTGTTAAGGCCTTAAAATTTTATTCATAAATTCAACATTGGCAAAATACTTTATTAGGTATTGCCAGAGAGATAGTCTGGTGTTACTTATAAGGGAATTAATGACAAATCCCAGCTATCCATTTTTGAAATATCCTTAGATTCTGTTAATGTTTTAATTCGGTAATTCTGCTTAACATTTAGGTAGGTAAGTCATATTTACATTGAATCTTACTTTTATTCCATTCATTTGATTTTTATTATACTGAATTGTGATTTCTATTAAAATACTTATCCCTTGATGTGTCATCTTTCAGACACCATATTAAATTAAAATTCTGTCAGGTAAGATGACAATCGAAAGGCTTTGACTTTTCTTAACTAAAATATAATCACAAAAAGTCGTTGAAAGCAGTCTTATGTACAAATTATTCGTATTTAATTTAATAAAACTAGCTTAAGTTTCATAAAATGCGTAATTACTCATTCCTTTAAACCTTGTTTTAACCTTATGTTAGGTTTTAAAAATACTTTTAAAAGACCGTATTTTTGAAAAAAAATTTAGAATACATCATATCCTGTTTTCTGTTAAATAAGTAAATACAACTAACTATGAAATAGATTCCTAGTTGTTTTAGATGATATTTTTACTTTTTTAATGTAAAATATTAGTCTTTAGTAAATAAATTAGCACACTTTAGACAAATTATCTCTAACACAAAAGTATTTCTGGATTTTTTCAAGTGAGCGAAACATTGATATTTTGTTTGACAATCTACATAATGCAGCCAAGTGCAAGATTTTCACAGAATAAAAAAAAACTACAAAAACAAAACATAATTGACGTTATTTTTTTCTAATTAGGTACTACCGATAGAACGGTGGTCCTCTGCTTACTGTATACGTAGAGAGCGGTATGCCCTTAGTGCCGTAAAGGGCTTCTGGGGCATTCTCGTACTCCACATCGTAGTATATACCCGTTTGGTTCTGGAAACAAAAACATTATTGAACTAAGTGCTCAAAGAACTGATAGAATCTTGTCATGTTTGTAAAAATATTAAAAACACGTTATATTGCCGAAACGTTCATAGAACCAAAATAATGCTCTGAGGGCAAAACATATGAAATGGATAAAAATAACTATTGGCAAACCATTGCAGATATAAAAAGGGGTTCTGAAACATTTCGCCAAATAAGAGTAATTTGTATGTTTCGAAAACAGAACGTTTGAATATTTTAAAAACGTTCATGGGTCAAATGATTGTTGGCAAACCATTACGATAATTATTCTAAACTTAAATATGATTGGTTGAACGGTCAAACGGTAGTCATTTAATTGGTAATTTACCAGGCTTACCAAATTCTCCACCATGTTTAAAGCTTCCCGGTTGCGTCCCAAACTATCCCTTTAGGATCAACAACGCATCAGCGACTTCTCTGATCTCGCAGATGTTCATTGGCGTTGATTACTTACCAGCAGGTGACGCTCTCTTGCTTCTTTGGACGGAACCAGGAATAATAAGCTGAGACTTACATGCATGCTCCGTGCTCTGGATTTCGGCCTGGGCACGAGCAAATCAGCTCGCTCCTGGACGTGGCTGGACGCCTCCGAGCTGGTAGACTCCGTGGCCATGTGGTTAGTGTACCCGTACAGATTGTGCTGGGACGTGTTGGCGCGCGAGGTGACAGTATTTAGCGTGCCGGTGTGGTGGAGGCCAACCCTGCAGGAAGTAAAAAAGTGTAATCCTGTATATTGTCCTACTGGTAGGCATAGATCTCCATAGAAATCAAGATATTGCTACTATACTGGGATTGGGAAATCACCACGCTTGCTTAATGTGGCTTTTCTTCTCTTTGTAATCATGGCCGAGTTAAACTGGTTTCATAGATATCCAGTTTAAGAACTCTTTTAATACAACTATTTAACGAGTTCTTTAACAAAGAACTTTTGTAATTAACAACTTATTAAAATGGAATATAATTTTAAAAAATACAATTTAATTTGTTTTGTTCGTAAATAACCTTTATGATTTTCATTTTAATTAGTTAGAATCAAAACTGATAATTATTTTTACCTTGGCATCGGCACGGGAGGTAGAGTAGGATATCCCCCGAACATAGCAGAAGACGGTCGCGTCGCCATCGTCTGCACCTCCGACTGTATGACAAACAAACAATATATCTATACTATTTATTAACTTGTATGAACCAAAGTCGCCATCATAGCTCATTGGCAGCCATCACGTGTGAAAAACCCGATAGATGGCGTAAGTACTGTTAGACTGAGGTCCTTCAACATTGAAATTAACGGCATACCGTTCCTTAACGATTTTCCGGTAAATTTACTAGCATACCGTTAAATTTACCAGTATGCAGTTAAATTTACAACTATACCGTTAAATTTACCAGTATACCGTTAAATTTACAAATATACCGTTAAATTTACCACTATACCGTTAAATTTACCAGTATACCGTTAAATTTACAAGTATACCGTTAAATTTACAAATATACCGTTAAATTTACCACTATACCGTTAAATTTACCAGTATACCGTAAAATTTGAGTCGTATAATGTAGGCTGATACTTTTTTTTATCTTTATCGTGGACTCACCGCGTAGTGGCTGGCCTGCGCCTGCGCCATGGCCTCCGCGATCTGCGCCCAGCGCATGCGCTCCTCCAGCGTGACCTGGTAGGGCGGCTGCCCCACGGGCGGCGTCTTGATGGTGTTGGCCGCCATATAGTTGAACACGGGGGAGCCCATGCCCATCGCTTTCTGTTCGCGGGACCATTTGCGGCTGTGGAAGAGGTTTTACTTGGTAAGTAAAGAAAATGCCTTTTAACATTGAGGGTGTATCTGTGAACACAGAAAATGATGTTCAGAATGGTTGACAGAAATGGTTTGTTCTATGACTTTTCGAACAAACAAGTGCTACATTGTCGGGCCAATAATGCACAAAATATAAAGGACACAGAAAGTAGACTGCCTACTAAGAGCTAAAAACATGTCATGTACTCACGCATGCGCACTAACGGGCAAATACGCCTTTTCGACCACATTAATCCTAACTTATGACATATGATTGTCGAACTGTCGAGGTCTGTGGTAGAGGCCGCGCGCTTATGTACCTACTCATGCCGGGCAACAACCCTAACATATGTCAACGAACTCTTCTAAATTCAAAATTAAGGCTGAGTCTCCTTTCTGTGTCCTTTATATTTTGTGAATAATGTATCAGTCATTATAGGGTAAAATAAACGATCTCCGTCAATTGAAAGTGTCTTAGTCACTAAATATTGTCACCACCGCCAACCCGTATTGCATGCCGTCAACTCGCGTACAGTTTTTTGAGTTCTGTAGCTAAATGCCTATTTTTGTTCATGAAGCTAAATGTTAGCGTCGTCGCGTGTCGCTCCTATTGCCTTGGCGCCTGTGTGCTCCGTGTTGATTGACAATGTTTTGCTGTTTACTCTATTTATTTATTTATTATTTATTTGTTTGGTCTGCCAACATCATTACATTATAACATATGTTCTAGAAACGAATAGTATCTAAGTGATTAAAATGTAACAACAATTACAGGCAAACACAACATGGCTAAGTAAATTACCTACCGTTCTATTACAGCTAATAGTAAGTCTAGGCTTTATAAACTACTTTTTATTGATAATTTAGACGTTAACTACTTATCCAAAACACAATACAGAACCATAAAACTACCTATATAAACAATTTACAATTTTTAGTTACAATGCTCGTTATAACAAAATGTGACAAGTAGGTACTTTTTCAAACCTTAACAACTAATAGGTACCTACATACTACGAAACCATCCACTACCAGTTATGACGCTGCGAAGGAGTACAGTTTTCTTTTGTACTGCTACAATGTAGGAAGTCACTATCAGTGGTATCCGTGGCTTTATAAAACCTGTTGTATTCAATGCAGAGTCTACTGACAGTATTTTGGGCTCTACGTATACTTATTATGCTTACCTCCAAGATAGCAGGGCTGCCAGCGTCAGAGCGATGACCAGCGCCGCCGCCAGGGACGCGCCCACGGCCACGCCCACCACCTCGCCGTCCACCTCGCACGTCGACCCGTAGTAGCCAGAGGAACAGCTGAAAGTGACGGTCAATTGTAAGATAAGTTATTTTTTAATCAAGAAAACTGCCGCTTACGTCATGATTTTTTTTTTATGTGATAGGTAGCAGACGAGCAGGCGGATCACCTGATGGTAAGCAATTGCCGCCGCCCATGAACACATGCAACAAGTGCGCTGCTAACCTTTTATCCCCTTCCCCCCTGATGGGCCTCCGGTACCCTCACTCACTCGGCGAAACACAGCACAGGAACTGCTTCACGCCGGTTTTCTGTGAGGCAGTGGTATCACTTCGGTCGAACCGGCCCATTCATGCCGAAGCATGGCTCTCCCACGAGTTTGACTCGTGGCGCCGAGGCCCAAGGTTAACGATACTGATGGCCATCGCTATAAGAGATACGATAAGACCACTCCGCAAGTGGTTTTGAAGTGGTTGGTGAGTATTTTTTTTTTAATATTGAGGACGGTCAAGATGACCTCACTCCGCGTGATAGTAAGCGGCCGTAAGATCCAAATATGAGGTTGGCAGGCACAATAGAACAGATAAAGTGTCCGCTAAGTCTGTCATCCTCACCCTGAAGGCCTGCCGAGATGCCGTTTCACGCCCCGTCTAAAAAACCTAGAATTGTAAGGAGGAAACAAATGAACTGGAAGGGCATTCCATGACTTGGTGGCTCGGGGCAGGAATGAGGAGCTACTTAAAACCTCTTGGTGCACGCCAGCATTGTCTGGATGGTCTACGGATGGCAACGGGTGTGAGAACAGTGCAGTGAGAACGTGGGCCCTCCTCTTGCTTATCATCAGGCAAATATAACAAGAAAAGTTGCTCAATTTGCCGCCCCCCTGGACGTGCCTGCTTGCGCTTGCGGCGGCCCTGGATACACCTTGTATATTTATTTTTCCCTTACCTGCAGTAGGGCTGATTGTTAGTGTAGCGACACACGCCGCGCTCGTTGCAGTGCGAAGCAGCGCAGGGCCGGCACTCGCGACCGGCGCGGTGCAGCGCGCCCGCCGCCTCGTCCAGCGTCGTGTCTGGACAGGTGCACCTGGAAAAACCAAGTGTGTCGATACTGTTAGTGTAGTGTGTCGGAGTGAATTCACTGACAGTTAATTTATTGGCAGTGCAAATACCGATCAAACCCAACTACGAGAAAAAACGACGCTGAAAAAGTATAAAACAAGCCTTCGTTGTCAATTTACAATAGTGTCATACAATACTATTCTGAAGTATGCAATATTCACTATGTAGAGATAAATTTTCATGTTTGGAAATCCGCAGTCACACGTTGTCAAAGTGCTACGGTAGGTAGGTAGGTATATGAACGTGTGACTATGCCTACATAGCCTGTCAAAATCATAACCCTCCTTTTGCTTTGCCGTAGTCGGGTAAAAATGAGAGGGTATCCGAAGATGCACAAGCCGGGCGTAGCAGACGCCGCGCGCCTCCAGTCCGCTTGTGATCACGGCTGTTGTAACGCAGTCGAAACGTCAAGCAGTAAGTGCTAGAATGTACCTACTTATTCAATCTCGTCGCGTTTAGTCCCGTTTATATGAAGAACTTGTACCTATATTGCAACGTGAAATTTTAAAAACATTAACTTACTTAGTAAACTAAGTGTTAAATATGTACGTAACTAGATGTTTTTTAAACATTAAACGTACCTGAACCCTCCAAAAGTATTGATGCACGTTGCCAATTCATGACAATCATTCAGGTCCGCTGATGCACACTCATCCACGTCTGAAAATGAAAGAAATAGCAATAAGCAATGACGACATCTAACTTATGTAGGGACTCCTCCACACTCCTTTTGACCGTGGGAGAAACAGACTTCGGCATGAATAAGCCGAAGTACCGGATACCACAATCTCTCAGAAAACCAGCGGGAAGTACCTATAGGGTTAGTTTTTCCAATGAGGGTTTGCAAATGCAAAATCCGATAGATGGCGTTACGTTGACGTTAGGTCCCTCATTTCAATAGCCTGATTCAAACTATAGGTAGGTATAGTCAGCGGCATGAAACAGTAGTTGTGACTTTGAGTGCGCAGAAAACAATTTTAATAGAAAGTCTTCTTTTTTACAAGTCCTCAAAATAACGGTCATCGCTATTCTTTCATGCCGCCAGCTATTATACTCTTAGTGCTGCCATCTCTCGGCAAACTTTGGCAACTCACCTTTCAGCGGCAGCACGCTGCCAGCCGGCGAGTCCACCCACAGAGCGGACGTGCCTACGTTGTTAGACCTCCGTCTGATCACGCCCAGGATGTGCTTCTGTATGTCTGTCGCCACCGCCGTGCGAAGGGTTTCTGGTGTTTCTTGCATCTGAAAAAATAATTATTATAATCACGTGAATCAAAAAATTCGACCAAGTCACAAAAGACGCAAATGTCACAAAAGTCACCAAAGTCACAATAGACGCCAAAGTCACAAAAGACACTAAAGTCACCAAGGTCACCAAAGTCACAAATGTCGCCAAAGTCAGAAAAGACGTTTAAGTCACAAAATTTGCCAAAGTCCCAAAAGACGCCAAAGTCACAAAAGACGCTAAAGTCACAAAAGACGCCCTAGTCAAGTCATGACAGCAGTTCACAGCAAAGACTAGGATTCACAAATACGGTGCCATTAAAGTCGTGCAATGAATTGATGGCGCCACTGCCACTTGTCATAGGTTAAAACATGGGAACTTAAAAATCAGTTTTTAAGACTATATCTATACCTACTATTTATAAAGAGATAACTTCTATAGACAACGACAAGGCTTATAGGTAAACCGAAAACACGAAACGCTTGCGCGATGTAATTTAGCACAGCGCCATCTATTAGTACATTTCTGAATTACGTTCCCGAAGCGAAGTGAGGGCGGGCCATTAGTAAATAAGTAAATCCCATAAAAAACAATAGGTACTTTTCTATAATGACGTTGATTCTTACCAAGATAGTGTAGTTAACGAACACCCCTTGATTATTCTCGTCTCCTTTGTGGACGGAATTCACGGAGCCGCTCACGAAATCATCGGAGAACGGAGTCATCGAGAACGCAGAGTCAATCTGAAAACAGGACTTATTCAATACAAATTGTGAATAATGTCAAACCCTATCATAAAATGTCTGGCCATGCCTCTATGCCCGGGCTCTGCTGGTGGAAAGGGTTAGCCGAAACATACTGGGTTCCCCCTTAGCCCCTTCCTTGAGGAAGGGGAGGAGACGACGTCAATATGTTTTTTTTATGTGATAGGTAGCAGACGAGCAGTCGGATCACCTGATGGTAAGCAATTGCCGCCGCTCATGGACACTTGCAAGACCAGTGGAGTTACAAGTGCGCTGCCAACCTTTTATCCCCTTCCCCCCCGGGTGGGCCTCCGGTACCCTCACTCACTCGGCGAAACACAGCACAGGGGCTGCTTCACGCCGGTTTTCTGTGAGGCAGTGGTATCACTCCGGTCGAGCCGGCCCATTCATGCCGAAGCGTGGCTCTCCCACAGTTAGTTATGTGCGTCTCCTTCCTCTCCGTGGAGGGGGTCACTGCACGGGCACCCTCCGCAGCCCGGTGGGGACGGCTCGACTCTCTCGGCTGTCCCTTCCCGCTCCCCTGACCCCGGGGGAGCATCCGCCGGGCCCGCCGTCCGGGGAGATGCCGTGATGCGAGGCCTTCGTGCTTCGTACCATACGACTATCTTCCAGACCCAGGAGTTTCAGTCATTATATCCCCCGCCGTCATGCGGGGGGGAATCGTACATAACCCGCATGGTATGCGTAACCCATTTCTCCTGGATCAACAAAAAATACATTTTTTGGGTTGACGTCGTAAGTGATGACATGCGTGGATTTTTTTTGTTATAATATAGGAAGGCAAAAGAGCAAGCGGGTCACCTGATAACACCGAACCTAAGTGAACACCGCCGCCCATGGACATCAGCTACACCAGAAGGAGTGCGGATGCGTCGCCGGCCCTATTTGACGAGACTATAGATGTCCAACACCATGCTGACCGCAAAAATGCTGTTTTGTTTAGGCGATAGGTGGCAGCCGAGAAGGCGGCCCACCTGATGGTAAGCGATTGCCACCACCAATACACCCGCAACACCAGTGCGCTCCCAAAATTTTACCTCCTCGCTAGTTGCCAACATAATAAAAAAAACACTTACAGCACGCAGAGCTTCAAAGCTGAGATGTTGGTACGGGTCTGACTCTTTGTCTGCCAATTTTGCGTCCCAAACCACCTGAAATAAATTAACTTACTTAGTATAAAAATACCACTTCAGCTGTCTGTGTGTCCCTATGAGATCTAGGATCACTTTGATGTGTAGCTGAACGTACCTAGGTATACTGGCTATAGCCAGCCAGTATGGTACCATCATTTAACCATACATAGCCACTGCAAAATATCGGCTTAAAACGAAGCCGACCCTTAACCAATGAAGATATACCTGACGCATCCAAGCAAACGTAACACACAAGAGCTTATGAAAGGGAGGGAACTCCGATACGATCATGAAGTCCGGTTCGTTTTAAGCCTGTTTATCTATTAAGTTACTACATACACACCTTCCTCTCATACAGTTTATCCACCCTGAGATTGAGAAGTAACGCCACCACTCTCCGGCAGGGGTCCCTGTGCACGCGCCGCGCGTAGCCTGGTCTGCACTGACAGCTGGAGATGCCTGGAAATATGAGAAAGTCACATATAATATGATACGATTCAATAGCCGTGATCCAAGACGTTATATTGAGACAACATCACATACATTGTCCTGGTCCCAAACTAAGGTTTTCCCTTGTACTATGGAAACCAGAAACAACGAAGGAACTACAAACATCCAGACCCAAGACAAATATCTGTTTCATCAACAAACATTTGTCTTGATGCGGGAATCGAACCCGCGACCCTTGCGTCTCAACCGGCGCTCAAACCACTACGCCAAATATTGGTAAGAGCGATGATTATCTTGACTTCGCTGGCTTGGAGACAAGGGAGAGAATGGGAGAGGATCAAGCGGAGCGACTAATACGCCGTCCTGGTGTCATCCGAGATATCGTTAGAAACAAAGTTGCTAAGGACCTTAAGGTACTAAATATACATGTTGGGTCGGAGTCGGTAATGGCCCCTAATGTTGGTGATTTTCGTATGACAAAGTATGGTGGATGTCGCATAAAAACAGCTATTGCGATACAAGTAAGTATTATCTATTAAAGAATCACATAAAATGGCGAACTTTGACGATAGCCTTGGATCTTGGTCTCAACTCTAGAGTTGAAAAAAAGTATGAATGAACTGAAGTTTGTCTTACCAGCTTCAGTCCTGCACTTTTCGTTCTGCGCCTGGTCACAAGTCGAATCGTCTCCAACGATGCAGGTGTCAATTCTGAAAATATTACAACTTCCATTAATAACAACATTTTCATGGCGCAAATCTAATTTTATATGAGGACCCCAAAAATGAGCAAAACTAAATCTTTTTGAACACTCTATTTTCCAGATAAGTATGTACCAAGTCGAACCTGACAGAGGGCTGCGGCCTCCTACATGGCGGCGGTGGCCTATGCCCCTGCGGGTGAGGCTGTGGGTGCCCCGGGCTTAGGTAAACGGATGGATACAAGGCATGGTGCAGTATATTTTCCAGATAAGTTTGTGAAAAGTCAAACCTGAAGAAATTATGATGATAATGCCGATATTGTATTTGTGAATTGCCATATTATCAAGTTCTGTAATATTTTGTGCAATAAAGAGTATCTATCTATCTACCTGACAGTGGGCTGCGGTCTCCTGCCTCCTCCTCCATACGGCGACTGTGGCCTATGCCCCTGCGGGTGCGGCTGTGGGTGCCCCGGGCGCGGGTGCCCCGGGCGCGGGTGCGGAGGGTGCGGGGGATGAGGCCGCTGCACTGGCAGCTGCGCCACCTCCTCATCAGCTGGAATTGCTTCTCCTGTGCCCACGACTGGGCCGAGCGGTGGTGGGGCAAGGGGAGGCACTGGAAAAGACAAAAAGCAATATGTAGATACTTTTAACAGTGAAATGGCACTTTCTAAATACCTAACGCGTAAACTTGTAGATCACAATGCCACTCCTTATCAGGTAAGCCTCTCCAAATGCTCGCCACTTTGATCGATCTTCGGCTTCCCGCATCCAGCTCCAGCCAGCCCTCTTGCGCAAATCGTCACTCCATCTGGCCAGAGGTCGTCCTATACTACGTTTACCAAGACGCGGTCTCCACTCCAGAACTCGTTTACCCCAACGGTTGTCAGTTCTGCGGCAGATATGGCCAGCCCACTGCCACTTCAGCTTACTAAAGATGTTATGATCTCACCAGAAGCCTGCGGCTTGGTCTGCACCGGAGTGGGCCGCACGCTCACGCCTGCTACCGTGGAGCTGTCGAAGAGGTTCAGGTACGTCCGCTTGCCGTCGATGGACACGAACCCCTGGTCCCCTGATGCTGACACGATGATGTCGTCGTGTTCGGCGTGGCCGATGTTCACGTTCTCAATGTGAACTGGAATATCACGTATAGTAAGTGGAGTTGACATTTCATTTTGTCACGTAGGTGTAGGCCGCAGACTATAGGAGAGGATATCTCTTATCTATAGTTTGCGGCATGAAACAATAGCGATGACCTTGAGTGCGCAGAAACCAATTTTAGTAAAAAGTCTTCTTTTTACAAGTGCGCAAACTAATGGTCATCGCTATTCTTACATGCCGCGGACTATACCTACCTTTCCTATATATACCTTTCATAGTTAGGTGGTGGTAGGGTACAATACCCTCCAATTCGGCTACGGAGGCCGATCTTAACGATCAACCACGTACAGACAGGCGCACATCAGGTTACTACAATCTGTCAAATTTCTTCAATCGAACCTCACCTTTATGTCAAACGTGTTTGGTTCAATATCAACTGAGGAAATTTGACAGATTGTAGTAACCTGATGTGCGGCTGTCCGTACCTACGCAGTATATAATACAATGCTCAAGTATGTGCACAAACACAGGTGCACTCTCTATTCCCTTACCCTCATATTTTTCTGAGACACTAGGGTACAAGACCGTAAACTTCAGACTTCAGGCTGACTCTGAGAATTTCAAAACTCTGGTACATTTTTTTGTCTCGATCCCGGTATCCCAAGCGCAGTCGTCGCTTTAAAGTGCGATCCACTACCCACTACACCACCGAGGGTGTAGCAGGAAAGTGGATTAAGCGCCAGATTGCTAGGCAACTGGGAATACACGCTAAGATAAGACTGCCTTATTGTAACTGTTTATCGCTGTTGTTTCACTCATATTCAATTTCTGTGCAATAAAGAACATCTTTCTATATCTTCTTACCTGAAGCCCCTTTCTCGCCAGGTCCCTGTATAGCAGAGACGGTGACGTCAAAGATCTCCCCGTACCCTGGCAGCCTGGTCTCCGGCGCGGTGATGACAGCGACCTCTGACGGACGGTAGCGGCTCCCGTGCGGCTTGAAATCCGTGTCGTCCAGAACGATGCCGGGGCGCGGGCGGTAGGGGCGGTAAGGGATGCCTTGAGAAGCTGAGGAATGAAAGATGGTTAGTCGCAACTTATGAAGAGTCTATTAACGAAGTAAGGCCGTATAATGCAACCATTGTTCAATATGATTGCATTTTACTGGTTTTGCCGGTCATACCTAATAGTTTGACAACTTTATTTGGACTTTATCTATTTGGACTAGGTAGGATTGATGGAGTACCATCATCATCATGAGCCTTCACATCTGTGGCAGATGTTTCAAGCAGCATCACGCATTGTGACATTACAGCTGCGCTCGTGGCTGGTAAGTCTTATGCAGGAGTAAAAATTTCGTCCACATGTGCAGCAGATACTAATTCTCGTGCTAAGCCTATGATGGTTATCGAAAATAGATGTAAGTTTATTGCAAAACATAGTTTTTGACTTTGTTAGATATCCGCCATGTTTTTACAAATCGAAAATCACGAATTAAAAGCCATTCAAATTCTACCAAAGATTTGATAACAGATCTATGCTTTTTTAGGGGTTATTTGAGGTGAAATAACTCAATACTAAAATTTATTTTCACCCTAAAAAGACACTATGTTATCTGGAACAAGATTTAAATAAAAACTTTAAGTAACAGTAAACTTACACGACGGCAACGGCAAGGAGTTTATCGATGTTTTGACAATATCCACCGAGCTTGAAGACTCGACAACCGTAGGATAGTGAGTCAGGAGCCCTTCCGTAGGAGTGGGCTTGTCCAACGACGGCACAGCTGGTACTTTGATCTCAGACATTGAAGATTCTGTGACTACCCACTCATTGGTATCATTTTTGGGTTTAACAGTCGCCTTTTCTTCAACGATTTTGTATTTATCTCTATTATTTTTATCTTTCTCGGTTATTATATCTTTCTTCTTATCTTTATCAGGTTTTGTAAGTTTCTCTGTTTTTGGTTTTTCAGTTGTTGAGGTTGTTGTTGATTTTTCTGTTGTCTGCTGCGTGGTCGGCGGTTCCGTTGTAGTTTTTTCCGTTGTTGTCGTTGGTTTCTTCGTTGTTGTTGGTTTCTTGCTTGTCGTTGTTGCTTCTGTTGTTGTTGTTGTAGTCGTCGTTGTGCTAGTAGTTGATTCCGTTGTTGTAGTAGATGTGGTTTCAGGAGTTTGAATCGTTGTAAGTTCTTCATCGACTTCCTCAGTGCTGTTCGTTTCAGGAAGGTTCAGTAAAGGCACATTTTCTTCATGATGTATATTATTCTCCAAGTGACTAGTTTCGTTTTCGCTTATAGTAAGTTCATCCTCAGGCTTCTTATCTTCTAAGTCATGAAGATCAGGAGGGATTGGTGGTAGTGGCTTATACATAGGCAGGCCAGGGTTGGGTCGTCTGGTAGGAGGCCTGGGCCGCGGCCGCTGCCAGGGCGGGAGAGGCCTGTGGAACCCTGGCCTGTGAGTCAGTGGTGGAACAATTTGCTCAGGTAAATTGACACCATGATGAGGAGGTCTGTCGAAGGGGTATGGAGGGGGAGTTTTAGTCGGATGGTAGGCATGCATAGGAGGTGTGACTGGATTATTGTCGAATTCTGCTAGAGGAGGCAAATCAGGTACTCTGGGAGGGCCTCTGTTGTTGATTCTTGACGCCATAGGTCTTCCCGGTCGACCGTTAAGAAGCTGTGAATTCGCTTGCACGTTCACATTTCCATTCAGAAGTTTGACTATACCAGTTATGATGTTCTGGATTTCTGTATTCTGTCGTCCTTGGTTATGGTTGATGGTCGCAAAGTTGGGTTGCACTGCAGTAGGCCGGATTCGGGGCCCCGGGAGCGTCAGCGCTCGTGCTACCGGGACCCTGCCCCCTTCCCCCGGAAACCTAAAATCCAAACGGTCTCCGAAACCTGACGACATGTATATCTCTTCATCACTATTCCTAAGGTAGTCTATAGTTTTTGTTGGCCGAATTTCGTAGTACTTTCTCTTGTTATGAAGTTCAATATGGTTATCTATTTCATTATTGCTAGATGGAACGTCATCTATGTTTATTGATCTAGATTCCCTATCGGGGTCAGCTGATCGTGCGACTATAACGTGTTCTTCTCTCTCAATATTTCTGATGAGGTCTTCAGGAGCTATGTCTTCGTCTACCATGAGACTGGGTTCTATTCTAAAAGCTGCATTCTCTGTTCTACTCGTTTCTAGTAGCTCTCTGGGCTGGAGCTTCGCTGATGATTTTGGTGATACTTGCGATATGGTGTATATGTCTTCGTAACCTGAAACAACAAAAAACTCACGTTAATAATGTAAATTTTGATAAAAATGATAAATAGGTACACATGCAGATGTGAAAGATATCATGTACCACTCAATGAAAAGAGAAGTAGAAACTACAATGATAATAAAAATATGGCTACCTCTGTGCTGCAGGTATTTAAACTAAGGATTGGGATTTACTCTTTTTTTAAGGGATAGGTCTCTCAGTGAGGGCCACAGACTAAGGAGAAGATACTGTAAGGGCGTTGTACAATTTTTTTTCTATGGGAATATGTCAAAAACGCTGACAGTTGATCTAGACATTCGGGAGCGCTGATGGTTAGCGATTGCTGCCACCAATAGACACCTGCAAGTCACAAGTGCGCTGCCAAACTTATAGCCCCCTTTCCCTCTGTGATTCCTCTGTATCGTTCTTCCTCGCGGTCGAGCCGGCCCATTCATGCCGAAGCGTGGCTCTCCTCCACTAATGAAAAGACCATCGATTCTTCTTATTCGAAGAAGTTCGATTTAAATTCCATAATACTGCCTCAGTTTACAAACGTAGAAAACAATTATCAAACGTATGTTTATCTTCTAGTAGAAAGTAATTTTTTGCTCTGTTTGCTATAGTCATTCAACCACGAGACGAAATACCTGTGCCATTCTATTTGCATCCTTAGCATGACGAGAATACGTGCCTAATTGCTTCTACAGTCACCCGAGAAATGCGTTGGAGAATTATAATGACCACTGACATAGCTGCATGCATAAAAATACACGATATTTTGCTGTATTGATACAAAAGCGATGCGAAATTTTGTATCGATATATTGATACTGTAAAAACCGAACCCGAACTACGGTAAATCTTAAGATTTAAGTAGGTATAAGTAAATCCTAAGATTTACCAAAATGAGTTGGTAAATGTAAGTAATTCTGAGTATAAGAGAATTTCCAGATTTTTTTTGGCAGGTCCCTGTTCTTACCAAACAACCAATATTTTTGTGATGATGACACTGACTAAACTCTACTAAAAGAAAAAATATTGGTTAGGTTTGGTTAGAACAGTGACCGGCCAAAAATCTTGATTTTCTTGGGCGAATTTTTTCGGGCTTGTTGTCCCATAACCCACTTATAATTAAGAATTACTCTTTGTTTTATTCCTAAAACCATTACTTACCTGCTGACAGTGGTAAAACCTAGCATATACTGAAATCGAACAGGTAAAAAGCTCAAAAAAGATTAGACAGAGTTATAACTAAGCTAAGTACCTACAGGTGCACTGAGAAAGGAATTCCCGAAATGCCCACAGGAACGGTAAAATATTTTATACTACATTATGGTAAGTAAAGGCCTCGTTCACCATCTCTGAGTAAAGTTTTAAGTAATTTACTCCACAATTTAAGTGGGTTTGGAGGAAACTGGCCCCTGGTCCACGGCCTAGTTAACAATATAAATAATTTATTCAATACAAAGATTAGGGCCAATTTTCTCCGAAACCACTTTAATTGACAAGAAAGTTACTTGGAACTTTACTCAGAGATGACCTACACACAGACAAAGCCCTAACAGTGATAATTGTAATTTATAAATTGTAAATTAAGAATTGACGCAACACTGTATTTTGTTATGAAATAGGTAAATTGAAATATCGATATGCTGTATCGATGTAACAAACGATTTGGACAGCTATAGCACGCATATAGTTCTGTTGCATGAGAGATGTGTTCAAGTACACAATCACCCGATAAATAATACATTGTTATATTTAAATAATGTATGATCGTTTCCTGACGGAACTTCTGAGATGCAATGGCCAAGATGGTAATTGTTGCATATGGATGGATGGAGTGCGGTCAACAACCAATCATTCAACCACTTCATATAAGAACACGACTACCTCTGTGGCGACGACTACCTCTGTGGCGACGACTACCTCTGTGGCGACGACTACCTCTGTGGCGACGACTACCTCTGTGGCGACGACTACCTCTGTGGCGACGACTACCTCTGTGGCGACGACTACCTCTGTGGCGACGACTACCTCTGTGGCGACGACTACCTCTGTGGCGACGACTACCTCTGTGGCGACGACTACCTCTGTGGCGACGACTACCTCTGTGGCGACGACTACCTCTGTGGCGACGACAACCTCTTTGGCGCAGTGGGTAGTGTGTCACTTAGAGTCCAGGGTTCAATCCTAGGGTTCGGGCCAAAATGTGCCTACCTACCTTTATTAGTCTTATTGTACAGTAGCAGTTTTTTATGTATAAGTGATAAAGTGGCAGTCGAGCAGACGGATCACATAATGGTAAGCGATTGCTGCCGCCCATAGACTTCTGCAACACCAGTAGAGTCACAAGTCCGCTGCCAACATTAACCCCCTTTCCCCCAATTGCCTCCGGCACCCTCACTGTGTCGGCAAAACAGAGGGCAAGCCTGCCCTGCATTACGCCGGTCTTCTTTGAGGCCGTGGTATCACTCCGGTCGAGCCGGCCCAACCATGCGAAAGCATCTTCAGCTTCGTGCTGAGTAGGTACTAGCGTAATCCTAGCATGGACACAAAAAGTTTGTACCAGGCCTATAGGCCTATAGTTCACATACTTAGACTAGAACTTTGACGTTTGGTATTATGAAACACGGCAAATATTAATTTTATCGACAGTTTATTATGGGAAGCGATCGGTATCGCGTTAGGTATCGCGAATTTTGACGACTTATTGGTTATCGCTGCGAGACTGGACAGCCCGATCATCGCACACTGGAGGTGTATGCACGTCCGGTCCAATCCTTTGGTTGGGGATTGTAACTAGATTGTGTCAACAATAATTATGTGTGTGTGTGTGTGATTTTGTATTGTTAATTTTATTTTATTTTATTCTCTATAAATATGGATGCTTTAATCTGAAATAAATATTCATTCATTCATTCATTCATTCATTGGTATAAGTGGGGTGAATGACTTTTATTGCATGTTTATTTGGCACAAACTATAGTCTATTAGATTACTTAGATACTTCTATCTCTTGACATAACGCTCATAACGGATAAAATGACATAAGTACAATGCAGAACAATAGCACAAGAATCAAGATCCGGAGTCGACATGTACTTTCACTATACAATTGTAAGAATGACGAATTGGAACCCTATTACATTGACTTAAAGTTCATTGAGAGATGATGTTAGACTGTACTCTGTGTGGCTTTGGATGTCAAAATCAAAGTTGTCGCTTGCTTCAGACATAATGTGTCGTCTATTGTTTTGTTAGACATTGCACATGGAGTTATGTTCAACAAATCTTGAGTGATAGCACAAAATGTGATACTTAGTCCGGATTTTACAAGTGTCGATCCTATACTGGGAAGAGTTCCACAAAGTTTTGCCTACTAAAAACCTCCGACCCCCATAGGTACTTTATGAGATGTGTGATTAATACAATATTTTTTCAGAATTCACCCATTTAAAAGAAAAAGTCATTGTGGTTCGAACTGATTCATTCAAAAATGATTTTGGGCTTTTCGCAACGTGGTGCGAAACGAACCATTCAAAAGAGGCTCGGTTCGAATCGCTTTGCGGTGCGAAACGCCTAAAGACCCTTTTCAGGTAAAGGGTCAGAGTAGGTATCTGTGAATATTTACTCCATTCTACCAACCATTCTTAAAAACATAGGTAATAATTATAATAATATGTTGTTTTACAACTATGAAAAATCGTCGACAATTTTTTCGACTCCCCATACAAAGTGAACAACCACGGAACCGACTTTGAATAAGAATAGAATAAAATAAAATTACTTTATTTGCTTAAAATTTTGTATGAAAAGTAGATCTTTTCGATGTGAAATTTCAAAAGTCATAACAACATCAATTGTTACCTAATCTTCTACTTCTTTCCAATTTCCCGTTTGGCCCCCTCCTTTAGTCTAGTTTTAGTTTTTAGAGAACGACATCGTTCAGTGGTTGTACCTACTAACGTTCCAAAAAGCAGCCATACTAGTATAAAAGTTCCAAGCGCAGTTATCTCCGCGGAGTAGTGTTGTAGGTAAAAGAACTCAGTCTTTTAGTCCTAATAATACTCGAGACTTTTTATAGGCTCGAGTGAAAAATAAGGAGCAAAAATTTTAATCACTCTTGACTTTTTTGTTCTGTAAATCTTTTTTCCAAAGTGAACTCGAGACTGCTGTGATGATAATTTTAAAAGAGCTCACGCTTTACAAAAAGAATGTATAGCTTAAGTTTAAAGTAATTTATATATTTATTTCTAGCAAACTTAACAGCATTTTTATAAAATAATAATTAAATGCTTACACAGTTAATAACAAAGTTTGGCACAGTTAATTAATTGAAGCAATTAGTCGTCTAGATGTACATACCTATCTACAGGTAGGTAGGTACACCTTGTTTAAGTAAAGAGATTGACACAATTTCGATCGGCTAATGTAATGTTCGAAAAGCGTTGACCCTAACTTGCACTGATCCAATCACTGCCCACTAGCAAAAAGCACTCATAAAATAAGACAAGATCTGTCAATGTCTATAGAATTTATAAACAGTATATGAATATTATACCTCAGGAGAAGAGATAGTCACTCAAGTGGGATGATACTGGTCTAAGTACTGTTGTGCTCTGATCTCCTTAGGCGGGTAAAGTAAAGCAGGATGCGCTGGCGCAAGCTTCAGGGCTGCTGCGACCGCTTTCAGCCGCGCGGCACGTTAGCTGTCTCTATCTCTCTCGCATTGTTAGTTTTAGCCTCCGCTTGTGCTGCATCTTCTAACTCACTGCCCACTAGCAAAAAGCACTCATAGGACAAAATGAGTAAAACACTCAGTTCTATACAACACTACCGCGGACAGGTTCGCTATGTGTGTCTGTCCGTTACGAATTATTGCGCGACGTACCAGTTTAATTCGTTTGTCTGTACAGGTTGTCGGTCCCGTATGAAACAGGTGAGTTTTTCTAAACAGACAGACAGGTGGTTTAACTGTGGGAGAGCCACGCTTCGGCATGAATGGGCCTGCTCGACCGGAGTGATAAGTACCACTGCCTTACAGAAAACCGGCGTGAAGCAGCCCCTGTGCTGTGTTTCGCCGAGTGAGTGAGGGTACAGGAGGCCCACCCGGGGGAAGGGGATAAATGGTTGGCAGCGCACTTGTAACTCCACTGGTGTTGCAAGTGTCCAAGGAATTTTCTCCCGCGAACCTCAGTCTTGTGGAATAGTTTAGCTGCGGCAGTATTTCCTGACGGCTATGACTTAGGGACCTTCACCAAAAATGGGCGGCGGCAATTGCTTACCATCAGGTGATCCGCCTGCTCGTCTTCTACCTATCACATAAAAAAAAGGTGGTTTTCTTTAGTAAGAACATTTTTTTTAGGTATGTGATAGGTGATTCTGAAGTGGAGACCTTGGTAAACGTAGTGTAGGACGGCCTCAGGCAGATGGAGTGACGATCTGCGCAAGAGTGCTGGCTGGAGCTGGATGCGAGTAGCCGAAGATCGATCAATGTGGCGAGCATTTGGAGAGGCCTACGTCCAGCAGTGGACTGCAATAGGCTGATAATGATGATAGGTGGACGATCAGATGGATCACCTAATGGTAAGCGATTGCCGTCGCCCATAGACACCTGCAACACCAGTAGAGTCACAAGTGCTTTGGGAAACTTTAACCCCATTTCACCCTAGTTGGGCCTTCGGTGCCAACTCCACTCTACGAAACACAGCGCAAGCGCTGCTTTACGCCGGTCTTCTGTGAGGCCGTGGTATCACTTCGAGCCACTATCCATACTAAACTAATATTATAAATGGGAAAATGTGTCTGTCTGTATGTTTGTCTTTCTTTCATGACAAAACGGAGCGACGAATTGACGTGATTTTTTAAGTGGAGATAGTTGAAGGGATTGAGAATATTGAGAGTAGTATCATAATATAGGCTACTTTTTGCCCCGAATTTAACGCGAGCGAAGAAGCTAGTACCTACACTTATAAAACAGTTAACACTTGACCGCTAAGACTTTAAAACGTTAAATCATCACAAACTTCGCTAGGGTTCGAGATATCCTCAACTTTCACTGCTTTCGTTTTCGTCTCACTGCGACATACGCCCACAACTGATCTTGTATACCTACTTTTGGATGTTATTCTAATCTAGTTGCTTCTATATAGGTACCTACTTAGATTTAAAAAATCCATAATCACATAGCGCCCCGTGGGTACCGGTCCGTAATCTTGGGGCACTGTATGTTTCGATTTTTTGGAACATACTCGTAGCTCGGGTTTGTGATCACCAATCCGCATTAGGCAAGCGTGGAGCCTAATCCCATCATAGTAGCGATGACTTGACAATGCCCTGCAGTGGAGCAGTAAGTACTGCTACTTACTAATGTAACGTAACGTAAGCTGATACTTACATGCTCGGGTTCGAACCACGAGCCCTGAAAGGCACGTTTATACACTAAGCTATAAAACCTCTTTCCAATCCACCACCACCACCAGAGAGTCACGCTTCGGCATGAATGGGCCGGCTCGACCGGAGTGATACCACTGCCTCACAGAAAACCGGCGTGAAGCAGCCCCTGTGCTGTGTTTCGCCGAGTGAATGAGGGTACCGGAGGCCCACTCGGGGGGGGAAGGGGATAAAAGGTTGGCAGCTACCATCAGGTGATCCACCTGCTCGCCTGCTACCTATCACATAAAAAAAACTCTTAAAAAGCAACAGCAAGTATTAAACAAAGCAAAGTAATAGTACAAATTCATGATTACAACGCTTTTTGACTGGAAGACTTTCATGTTAGTCGTTCAAATTTATCACCAATCTTGTAATATTTGTTATGTCAGAAGAAAGTGCGGTGAAAGACTTCGGTCACACAGTTTTGTTGGCAAATGACTTCGGACTTTTTACTCGATTACGACGAAGCCAAAAGAAAAGTTTTTAAGCAGTATTTACTATTAAGTAAATAGAAGACTGTTTCGTCTTTTTAATCAGAAATCGCAATCCGAATTCGAGTCGAATTGAAGTCGAGATTGTATTTATATATGACCATAGAATTCAGTTCTGTAATCTCTTGTGCAATACAGACTAACTATCTATCTATTTATTTTGATCAAATGAAACCCTGTATACTATTTGAACAGAGTAACTAGTGAGTTTCTTGCTGGTTCTGCTTGGTATAAATCGATTTTCCGAATCAGTGGTAGCTTACATATAAACGTTTTGTATGGACTTAAATTGAATAAAGAATAATTAATTTCATTTCGTTCATTGTTTCTTTTTTCTTTGTATTATTTGACTATTATTTTCATTAAATTGCAGAATAAAAAAGTTGTTGTTGTTGTTGATAGTACCTTCCAGATGTTTGATCATGGTCAACAAAACAAAAAAAAACAGTCTTAAAATTCTCTGCCACGTTAAATCAATTCCCAAATTCCTCAACTTTTTAAACCACGGATATCAACCATAGACAAAATACTTCACGCGTTTCAACTGAGTTTTTCTACGGCGTTCTTCAAAAAGCTGGGGTAACTGACCTGTCCTTGAGGAGTGATCGGTTCACATCACGAGATGATTTGATCTACTCAAAGTTACCTTAATTGTTTGAGATGAAGGAGCGTGCGGTGTCTTTTGATTCAGTACCTAACCATTGTTAAAGATCCGTTGTCCTAGCACAAACTTTTCACAGAAATTGTAGCATGAGCGTAACGTAAACAATCCTAACTATCCTAATCCTAAGTTATATTATTAATGCGAAAGTAACTCTGTCTGTCTGTTTGTTACCCATTCACGCCAAAACTACTTAAACAGATTTGAATAAAATTTGGTTCAAGTTCGAAGGCTCCAAGGACTTCAAGAAATTGGGTTTAAACGACAAAGTTATTCGTGTTTTTTGCAATTTTCCATAAAGTTGTTTTTTGCAAATTAATGGTTTTGGAAAGTTTAACCAATTTACTCGTTGTTGAACCAGTCGATACGTAACGCCATCTATTGGATTTTTCATTTGCAGATACCCTCTTCGGATTAAAAAGATCTTAACTTACCGTTAACAACTTGTATTAATATCGCGAACAGCACGGCCCCGAGGCGGCACCTCGGCCGCCATTTTGTCCCTGCGGCCATCTTGTTTTATCTGTCACTGGCGCTTGTCACATCACTGTCACACACGAGGCTGTTCGAGCACAAAGTTCTGTGGTCCATCGCCGTGGCGATCACATTTCATGGCTTTTTGTACCTGTAACAATGGAAGAAGAACTTAAATTAATGAATGGATTAATTAAACATTTATTGCCATAAAAACTATTTGTTGCAACCGACTCAACTTCTTTCTCTCTCTTATCTTATCTCCCTCTCTCTTACACGACTCTCAAAAGAAGAAAGTAGAGACAACCACAAGAACAAATTGAGCTAAACCCCTAACCCCCTTATAAAATCTGGTCTAAATTTGATTTTGGTTAAAATTCATGCTGTCACTTTGATTTGTCATTTTTATAAAAGTGACAGCAACGTTAACTCACGACCCGTGACGACCTATTTAGCGCAGTGGTGTGATCCCGGTCTAGACGCAAGGTGATGCGGGAATCGAACCCGCATTCACCCGCAGCAAACCTTCATTTACCCGAGGAAGTCATCAACAAACTGATATTTGTGTTGGGTCTAGGTCTAGGTTTTTGTGGTTCCTTCGTTGTTTTCTGGTTTCCATAGTAAGTACAAGGGACAAACTAAGTTTGGGACCAGGACATTGTATGTGTTAATGTGATGTTTTATTTCTTATTCTTATTGTACCTATTAAACGTTTAGTCTTCGCTTTTGTAATAAGGAGGTATTTCATCAAGCAGGATGTGCTACATTAGCTGTTTTGTATGCGCGTCATGCCCGCCGATACTGTTACTGGCACATGATTGTTATTCAACGCTCAATGTCCGTCTATAATAAGTCGTCGAACATAATAGTAATTACGTATTTTCAATTGACTTAAATGAAAATTATGACTTCATTGATAGGTGATAGGTAGCAGACGAGCAGGCGGATCACCTGATGGTAAGCAATTGCCGCCGACCAAGTACCTACACATGAAACAAGTGCGCTGCTAACCTTTTATCCCCTTCCCCCCCGATGGGCCTCCGGTACCCTCACTCACTCGGCGAAACACAGCACAGGAGCTGCTTCACGCCGGCCTTTGCACTGCAGTGGGATAGTATGCAAACTGTTAGTACTTACTTTCGCCTGATAATTGAACCAGGGAAGGATGTAGGCTACGCTTAATGTAAACAACCAAAATAAACACTAACAAGTGCTCTAAAACCCGGCCACATAAAGTATTTCGCACACCTTCTAACCCACTTCGAGTACACCCAAAGAATACAAATGCCGGGATTCGAACCCACACCCGGTGCGTGCAAACAGTAACGGGTAGCGGTACTGAATTCCGCGACAGCGACGTATGCGCGTGAGTTGAATACGGATAGAAATGAAGATAAAGAAGAAGAAAGTGTAATTTGTAAAATCTAAAACTTTAATAGTAAAAAGCTCAATGTGAACACGAAATCACTCGTAAAAAGTTATAAATTCGCACAACATCTCATACATTGTCTTTACTCGTGCACTAAGTAGCTTATGATCACTTTTGTTACAGATATCAGACAACAGAGGATTACAAATAAAAAAAAACCGGCCAAGAGCGTGTCTGACACGCACACGAAAGGGTTCCGTAGCCACGAGATGGGCCGACCTTATTTTCATAGTTTGTAGGTAGTTATTTCCATACATTACCATTTAGTTAGGGCAACTGCACGTCATAAGTTGGTCGAGTTGTATTAAAAAACAATGTATGATGCAGAGTCCTCTATAGTTTTCGTTGAAAGTACTTACTTGGAAGTATATACATCACATTTTTTTTCAGAATTATTGTAATAGTATTTCAAAAGTTAATTAGAGCGTCCCCCACGCTCTAATTTTAACTTTGTATTATGTATGCTTACATCGATAAAAATACGCAACGCTAAACAAATGGTAGAAATAAATAAATCACACATCATCTCATACATTGACCTGACTCCGTACTAAGTTAAGTAGCTTACGCACTTGAGTTACAGATTGGACAACAAAGGAAATCAAACAGCTTTGCCAAATCACGTAAAAACCACGTTACACCTTACACATTTCGTCAACATCCAACTCATAGGATGTTCCGGTTCAGCCTTAAGCAACGTGGTTGCGCCTGAGTCACTCCGAGGTCACATCGCGGGCGCAATCTGAATGAACCCAAGAAGTTAACACTGGCGTTTCTGAGGGTAAACAAAGATCGAATGGAGCGGGACCCGTAACGCAGTGTAGTGTGTCGGAGTAGCTCATGACATTAAACTATGGATTTATATACAAAATGTAGGGGTGTCGAAATCCGTCTTCCGGGTTATCAGACGACAGCAGTGACGCCATTCGCTTGTGACGCTCTGAACTAGCCGAAACGTCACTGGTACTACTTAAATCACGTACAAATAAATACTCAAAAGGCTTGAAAATGACATTTAGGTACAGATAATCTAGACCCCTGAGAAAGGACATAGGCTAAGGGTTGTAAGGGGTTGAAAGGGGGGTAAAAAGTTACTTTTCGCGTCGCGGGCGGCCGCTAGTAAGTATTATAAATGCGAATGTAACTCTGTCTGTCTGTTACTCTTTCACGCCCAAACTACTGAACGGATTTGAATGAAATTTGGTACGGAAGTATGGCGATGACCGTCATTTTGCGCTCTTGTAAAAAAGAAGACTTTCTATAAAAATTGGTTTATGCGCACTCAAGGTCATAACTGCTGTTTCGTGCCGTAGACTTTATAAAGATAGACCCTGAGAAAGGACATAAACTAAGTATAGGCAAATTTTTATTGCGAAAATGGGGTGAAAAGTTACTATTCCACGCGGACGAAGTCGCCGGTAACAGCTAGTACCGTATAAAGTATTTTTCACCGTGGGAGAGCCACGCTTCGGTTTGAATGATCCACAGTTTACGCTGTGTTTCGTCAACTGAGTGGGGGTACCAGATTGGGGGGATTTGGGGTTAAAGGTTGGCCGCGTACTTGTGACTCTACTTTTGTTACAGGTGTCTAAGAGCGGCGGTGATCGCTTACCATCAGGTGATCCGTCTGCTCGTCTGCCATATCACTATATCCTTACTATATAAAGAGGTAAATGCTATCGACAGACCTTTATAATTACTAATCGAAAACACAAAATACGAGTACTTGCGTGATGTAATCGACTCCAAACGCCATCTATTGGTTTAACTTGAAAAGAATGTCCCGAAACAAGTGAGGGTGGGCAACTAGTATCACATAAAAAAGACACAAAATTGCTTTACGAAACTGAACACCAAGCTTGAGTCACGGGGTTGCGCAAGCGCAGCCGGATGTGCATGCGGGCTTCACGTTGCGAGTTCGCGACTAATTTCCATCGTTTTACGTCACTTGTCCTCAATGTTGGAGAATAAGGGTGACGTTTGATGTGTTGACTCAAAAACTAAAGTGTGTCAAGTACAGGCTGCGGAGAGATGTAAGCACTTTAGTACCTTGATTGACACATTACTACTTATAATAGGGTATTTTACCGTCGTTAAAATATCGACATCCGATACCTAGACTCTATAATTTACTGTATAAGTATACGATTATTGAAGAAATATTTATAAAAAGTTTGGATACAAGAAAGTTATAGAGCAACAAACTTTTGATATACCTGTCTCTTTCTTAAACAAAATTTTGTACTGCGCTTGTAGGAAGCACTAGCCTAGTGACGTCATTAATAGCGTATCGCTCTCCTTTTCTGATTGGCAACTTTGCGACTCTATATCTTCGGAACTAATGATGATGGATAAAAAATAAAAAGGGAGCTGTGATTCATACTTAAAAAGCTTTACAATAAATAAATAAAAAAAAAGTCGTAAAATACCCTATTCCCGTGTAGAAAAGTAGAAGTAAGTAGGTAGGTAAGTACTTAAAATAATCCCTACGATTCCAAACTTAGGAAATATTCTAGACATTTCCTTAATTTTGTGCTCTGAGCTATTTGTCTTTAGTATCGCTGTGACACACATGATCATCTCTTGTGTATTTGTGTAACTTAAATGTTAAGTGTTTTCAAATGTTTTCTTTTTAATTTTATTATGTGTGTTTATGTTGTTACAAATTAACAATTTGTCTATATATCTACATAGTGGCCCGCCCTCAGTTCGTTTCGTGACCGTAGTTCATAAATAAACCAATGGATGTCGCTGGACGTCGATTACATCACGCCAGCGATGTAATCGACGTCATCGTGTTTTCGGTTCAGCTAATACTTGTGTAAATAAAATATAATAATTAATATGAAAAGCTTTATCAAGATTGTTATCCAATTAAAAGCTTTATCGCCATGTCCATGTTATGTTTTCGTCCATAATTTATCATTAAAATCCGATTACTTGTCATCATTACTGATATTAAGCAAATATAAAAGTAAAATAAAATAGTTTATTGAACAACTTATACAAATAAGGGATAACAATACTTTAAGCACAATTATATAAAGTTGCAGCGAAAAGCGCGTCATATGCATAGGTCGCCATGATTTCTACAATAGGCTAGGCCTGTCACGTATAATCATTTTACGCCGATAACCATTTTACATTATTTATGCGACTTGAATCAACAACGGAGTACTTATACAATAGATAGATAGATCATAATTTCTCATTAACAACCAATAGTTGTTCACTGCCTGCACTCTTGCGTCGCGTCTGCGCGAGCGCATGTGGGGCTAACCGTTACTGGCGGATGCGGTACAACGATAAGGGATTGTGCAACCGGCAGCCTAGGAAAACTGCGGACTGATAGATAAACGTTACTTACTTAGGGATGGTTTTTTTCTAGGTCGGTCCTGCGCCACCTCTTTTTTAGTGTTCCGTAGTCTACTAGGAACCCTTATAGTTTCGCCATGTCTGTCTGTCTGTCTGTCTGTCCTGGCTCGTTCTCCACCGCCAATTGGCCTTCGACCACTTAGCTATTCCAGGTGGGCTCTTTTTGCCTGTATGGAGAGCGCTGTCTAGTCTAATCCACTGAGTTACCAATGCACTATCTATCTATCTAGGTATCTAAGTACTGACACTGATGGATGAGTTCCAAACTACTTACTGACTGAAAAAATTGAAAGTGCTGTCCGACCGGGTCAATGACCGCATTTCATCAAGATTTGTTATGCAGTTTAGGCGTGAAAACGTAACAGACGAAGTTACTTATATTTTTTTTAAATTGGTATGAATTCATCTAATTAAAGTTGAATTAATTTCCTAAGACTGTAAGTACTTGAAGATATTTATTTACGTAGATAGACGCTTTGAGTAAGATTTTTTTATTACCTAATTAAGTGAACATTAAGAACTTAGTTATTAATAATAACAAACTATTCATACTGCAAAAACAACATAACGCATAGTCTAAGATCCGAACTTACATCGACCTTCACCGAGCTGATAATCGAATGAAATATCCTTTATGACAAATTTTATATACTAGAAAATATATTAAAAATAGGTTTGCTAAAAAAATCCTGGACAGACTATTTTTAATTAATTTTTTAAAAATAATATTTAACTAAATTTAATATTTAATAAAATTTTCATTCTTACTTAAAGTATAAAACGTATAGAATGTGCCGCCAATTTTTTAGGGTTCCGTAGCCAAAATGGCAAAAACGGAACCCTTATAGTTTTCGTCATGTCCGTCTGTCCGTCTGTCCGTCTGTCCGTCTGTCGTCCGTCTGTCCGTCTGTCACAGCCGATTTACTCGGAAACTATAAGTACTACAGTGATGAAATTTGATGGGAATATGTGTTGTATGAACCGCTACAAAAATATGACACTAAATAGTAAAAAAAAGAATTGGGGGTGGGGCCCCCCATACATGTAACTGAGGGATGAAATTTTTTTTTTCGATGTACATACCCGTGTGGGGTATCAATGGAAAGGTCTTTTAAAATGATATAAAGTTTTCTAAAAAACATTTTTCTTAAAGTGAACGGTTTTTGAGATATCAGCTCTCAAAGTCGTAAAAAGTATGTCCCCCCCCTCTATTTTTATAACTACGGGGTATAAAATTCTAAAAAAATAGAGGTGATGCATGCTAATTAACTCTTTCAACGATTTTTGGTTTGATCAAAGTATCTCTTATAGTTTTTGAGATAGGTTGATTTAACCTGTAATTTTGGTAAGTTATTGTGTAACCTTATAAGATAGATCAAAAAATATACTACAGTATTGTACACCTTTAAAAATCTTATATTTGCTGCTACGGAACCCTTTGTGCGCGAGCCCGACTCGCACTTGGCCGGTTTTTTTTATTATCATTTCAAGTGAAGGTAACTGCCATCGACGTTCCTGTTTATACCTGACAACCGAGTACTCTGTCCAGGTAAATAATAGACAACCCAATGGCGGCACATTCTATACGTTTTATACTTTAAGTAAGAATGAAAATTTTATTAAATATTAAATTTAGTTAAATATTATTTTTAAAAAATTAATTAAAAATAGTCTGTCCAGGATTTTTTTAGCAAACCTATTTTTAATATATTTTCTAGTATATAAAATTTGTCATTAAAGGATATTTCATTCGATTATCAGCTCGGTGAAGGTCGATGTAAGTTCGGATCTTCTACTAGCAGGGACGGCCGAAAAAGAGATGGATGGATTGTCTGAAGAATGACATGACTGAAAAGGGAGTGGATGATACGATGACGAATGACAGGGACGAATGGAAGAAGGAATCATACTGCGCCAACACCAGATAATCTGGGAACAGGGCAGGGAAATGATGATGAATAACAAATCTATTTTTTTGAATTTTAATCACTCAGATATTATTAGTTTCTAGAACATACTCGTATGTTATAATGTAATGATGTTGGCAGACCAAATAAATAAATAAAATCGCTCACTATTTTTTAGGGTTTTTAGGGTTCCGTAGTCTACTAGGAACCCTTATAGTTTCGTCATGTTTGTCCGTCTGTCCTGTCTGTACGTTTGTCCTGTCCTG